>JAKVIS010004526.1:0-13780 GCA_033119425.1 Bufotes viridis
GATTACCTGTGTGTGACACGTGTGTGCAGCTCCTGTATGAGCACCTGTGTGTGTGTGTGACACGTGTGTACAGCTCCTGTATGAGCACCTGTGTGTGTGTGTGACACGTGTGTACAGCTCCTGTTTGATTACCTGTGTGTGATATGAGTGCAGCTCCTGTATAATATGTGGGTATAACAGGTGAATAATTAGGTATGTGGTGGTATTAACTGCGTGTTACATGTGTATTACTCCATGTATGCTATATTCATGCACAGCTCATCAGCGCTCGGCTACGTGCTCCCATGTACTACACGCCGACGCTGGTTATTTGGATCATTACTTTCAAAGGTTGAGGAGGACGAGGAGGAGGAGGATGAGGAGGACGAGGAGGAGCTGCTCCGCAGACGTGGGAGGGGCGCCTGCAGGACCCTCTGTGGAATCTTCCGCGGTTTCCCTTTCGGACTAGAAAAGAAATAAATCTCGTGACAGAACGGACGCAGCGAGGGGCTATCAGACAGTGAAGGAGGCGCTCGTACCTCGCGGCTCTGCTAGAGGCAGAGGAGCGCTGCTGCTGCTGCGGATCCTCTTCCTGTAGCGCTGCCTCCTCCGCTGCTGCAGCTGCATGGCGAGCTTGTAATCAGAGATGATGTCCTTGATGTAGGTTTCACACAGAGCAGATAATCGGAGAGTCATGCTGTAAATCTGCGGAGGGAGAACCACCGGGAGTCAGGAAAGATGGCCGCTGCGGACAGTCACGTGGGGGCCGTGTGCGGAGTCAAAGGGCAGCAACAGCCCTCCCCACATTGTGTACATGACCATTACATGTCCCCCGTGTGTGGGGTTATATTACACGTCACCCCCTGTGGGGTTATATTACACGTCACCCGTGTGTGGGGTTATATTACACGTCACCCCCGTGTGTGGGGTTATATTACACGTCACCCCCTGTGTGAGTTATATTACGTCACCCCCTGTGTGTGGGGTTATATTACACGTCACCCCTGTGTGGGGTTATATTACACGTCACCCCCTGTGTGGGGTTATATTACACGTCACCCCCTGTGTGTGGGGTTATATTACACGTCACCCCCTGTGTGTGGGGATATATTACACGTCACCCCCTGTGTGTGGGGTTATATTACACGTCACCCCCTGTGTGTGTGGGGTTATATTACACGTCACCCCCTGTGTGTGTGGGGTTATATTACACGTCACCCCCTGTGTGTGGGGTTATATTACACGTCACCCCCTGTGTGTGTGGGGTTATATTACACGTCACCCCGTGTGTGTGTGGGGTTATATTACACGTCACCCCCTGTGTGGGGTTATATTACACGTCACCCCCTGTGTGTGTGGGGTTATATTACACGTCACCCCCTGTGTGTGGGGTTATATTACACGTCACCCCGTGTGTGTGGGGTTATATTACACGTCACCCCCTGTGTGTGGGGTTATATTACACGTCACTCCCTGTGTGTGGGGTTATATTACACGTCACCCCTGTGTGGGGTTATATTACACGTCACCCCGTGTGTGGGGTTATATTACACGTCACCCCCTGTGTGGGGTTATATTACACGTCACCCTGTGTGTGTGGGGTTATATTACACGTCACCCCGTGTGTGTGGGGTTATATTACACGTCACCCCCGTGTGTGTGGGGTTATATTACACGTCACCCCGTGTGTGTGGGGTTATATTACACGTCACCCCCTGTGTGTGGGGTTATATTACACGTCACCCCCTGTGTGTGGGAGTTATATTACACGTCACCCCCTGTGTGTGGGGTTATATTACACGTCACCCCTGTGTATGGGGTTATATTACCGTCACCCCTGTGTGTGGGGTTATATTACACGTCACCCCCTGTGTGTGTGGGGTTTATTACACGTCACCCCCTGTGTGTGGGGTTATATTACACGTCACCCCGTGTGTGTGTGGGGTTATATTACACGTCACCCCGTGTATGTGGGGTTATATTACACGTCACCCCGTGTGTGTGGGGTTATATTACATGTCACCCCGTGTGTGTGGGGGGTTATATTACACGTCACCCCGTGTGGGGGGTTATATTACACGTCACCCCGTGTGGGGGGTTATATTACACGTCACCCCTGTGTGGGGTTATATTACGTCACCTCTGTGTGTGGGGTTATATTACACGTCACCCCTGTGTGTGGGGTTATATTACACGTCACCCCTGTGTGTGGGGTTATATTACACGTCACCCTGTGTGTGGGGGTTATATTACACGTCACCCCGTGTGTGTGTGGGGTTATATTACACGTCACCCCGTGTGTGTGGGGTTATATTACACGTCACCCGTGTGTGGGGTTATATTACACGTCACCCTGTGTGTGTGGGGTTATATTACACGTCACCCCGTGTGTGTGGGGTTATATTACACGTCACCCCTGTGTGTGGGGGTTATATTACACGTCACCCCTGTGTGTGGGGGTTATATTACACGTCACCCCTGTGTGTGGGGTTATATTACACGTCACCCCCTGTGTGTGGGGTTATATTACACGTCACCCCCTGTGTGGGGTTATATTACACGTCACCCCGTGTGTGTGTGTGGGGTTATATTACACGTCACCCCTGTGTGTGGGGTTATATTACACGTCACCCCTGTGTGTGGGGTTATATTACACGTCACCCCGTGTGTGTGGGGTTATATTACACGTCACCCCTGTGTGTGTGGGGTTATATTACACGTCACCCCGTGTGTGTGGGGTTATATTACACGTCACTCCTGTGTGTGGGGTTATATTACACGTCACTCCCTGTGTGTGGGGTTATATTACACGTCACCCGTGTGTGTGGGGTTATATTACACGTCACCCTGTGTGTGGGGTTATATTACACGTCACCCCTGTGTGTGGGGTTATATTACACGTCACCCGTGTGGGGTTATATTACACGTCACCCCTGTGTGTGGGGTTATATTACACGTCACCCCGTGTGTGGGGTTATATTACACGTCACCCCGTGTGGGGTTATACACGTCACCCCGTGTGTGGGGTTATATTACGTCACCTGTGTGGGGTTATATTACACGTCACCCCCGTGTGTGGGGTTATATTACACGTCACCCCTGTGTGTGGGGGTTATATTACACGTCACCCCCTGTGTGTGGGGTTATATTACACGTCACCCCCTGTGTGTGGGGTTATATTACACGTCACCCCTGTGTGTGTGGGGTTATATTACACGTCACCCCGTGTGTGTGGGGTTATATTACACGTCACCCCTGTGTGTGGGGTTATATTACACGTCACCCCGTGTGTGGGGTTTATTACACGTCACCCCTGTGTGTGTGGGGTTATATTACACGTCACCCCGTGTGTGGGGTTATATTACACGTCACTCCCGTGTGTGTGGGGTTATATTACACGTCACCCCGTGTGTGTGGGGTTATATTACACGTCACCCCGTGTGTGGGGTTATATTACACGTCACCCCGTGTGTGTGGGGTTATATTACACGTCACCCCTGTGTGTGGGGTTATATTACACGTCACCCCCTGTGTGTGTGGGGTTATATTACACGTCACCCCCGTGTGTGTGGGGTTATATTACACGTCACCCCCGTGTGTGGAGTTATATTACACGTCCACCCCTGTGTGTGGAGTTATATTACACGTCACCCCTGTGTGTGGGGTTATATTACACGTCACCCCCGTGTGTGTGGGGTTATATTACACGTCACCCCGTGTGTGTGGGGTTATATTACACGTCACCCCCTGTGTGTGGGGTTATATTACACGTCACCCGTGTGTGTGGGGTTATATTACACGTCACCCCGTGTGTGGGGTTATATTACACGTCACCCCTGTGTGTGGGGTTATATTACGTCACTCGTGTGTGTGGGGTTATATTACACGTCACCCCGTGTGTGTGGGGTTATATTACACGTCACCCCGTGTGTGTGGGGTTATATTACACGTCACCCCTGTGTGTGGGGTTATATTACACGTCACCCCTGTGTGTGGGGTTATATTACACGTCACCCCTGTGTGTGTGGGGTTATATTACACGTCACTCCCTGTGTGTGGGGTTATATTACACGTCACCCCTGTGTGTGTGGGGTTATATTACATCACCCCTGTGTGTGGGGGTTATATTACACGCCACCCCTGTGTGTGGAGTTATATTACACGTCACCCCTGTGTGTGGAGTTATATTACACGTCACGCTGTGCAGATTCTGGATCTCACCCTGGATTTCTTGTTCGGGGTGTAAGCTTTGGAATTACTAAATATGAGTCGGACGTCCTGCCCGAAATCCAGAGGGTCGCCGTAGCCCCCGCCTCCAGTCTGGCTTTTGACGGTGCTGAAATCCATTGGATTTTCAATGATGTCCTGATAATCCTGAAACCACGAGGAGAAAATAAGTTACTGAACCCCGGACAGATCCACCGCCGGCCCCGATCCACCGCCGGCCCCGATCCACCGCCGGCCCCGACCCACCGCCGGCCCCGACCCACCGCCGGCCTCGACCCACTGCCGGCCCCGACCCACCGCCGGGCCGGACCCGACCCACCGACTCCCAGCTCTGACACAGTCGACACTTACAGGATAGGAGACTCTGTTGACCGGCTGTCGGAAGGGCTCGGAGTCCTCTCGCTCGTAGATCAGGTCCAGCAGCTCCTTGCAGTGATCCTTCCAGGAATCTGGATTGGATCTCAGCAGATCCCTCTTAGTGCGGCGAGTGATCTAGCGGAGACGCCATAATCAATACAGCGGCAGGTCAGACGATGGCAAGCGTCTATTATATGACGAGACGTGCACTGACCAGAGGTTTACTCACTGCTCGCCCGGTGGAGGTCCCGGGAGCGTCGGATTCCATATCAGCCACTGCACTCTCCTGGACAAGATGTAGAGTGTCAGCTCACGTGCCCAAAGCTCAGAAACCTCGATGCTAAAAGTTTATGTCTTACCTCGGCCTCCTCCTCCGCATCGCTGACCCTCCTCACACTTCACCTGGTTGTAAATCTCCAAGATGTCTGTGCAGCTGTCATCTCTAGACACAGAAGAGAAGGGTTGAGGGAGCGTCAATCAGAGGGCAGACGCTGCGGCGAGGTGAACGCGCAGCGCACTGCATCGGATGTATCGCAGCAGAACGTCCGTCACAATCTTGGCGGCCTTCACAATGGGAGAATTTGGCCTGTTGAAGGTTCGGGCATTGTGTTCAATGTAACGCACTTCCCACATCAGTGCAGAGATTCTCCTGTGAGACGGACGCAGAAAAACGCGCAACGTGAGAAACCCTACGGCGTTCCACTGCGCCCAGAGCCGCTCAGAACATTCCTTCATTTGGGAAAGCTGGGTGACAGCCAAAGGGCTGCCATCCGACTGTCCCAAACTGCAGAATGAACTGTTCCTGGGTTCATTCCTAGTCATCCTCATTTCCAGGATCACTGTTTGCTGTCAGTGAATGGGAACAAACTCATCTGCATTATAACAATACTACTCTGACCCCAAACTTGCCAGAACACCAGGTTTGTTACAATGTATCAGTGCAGGGATGAGTGATCAACCTGGAGACATAGATGAGACTGGTGCTGCCGATTCATTCCCAGAGCACTGTCTACACTACCACAAACCACGGACCCCCCCCCCCCAAGTATATACATTGAGCGCTGACCCCGGTGCTGCCCTTACCTGTAGAAGCGGCTCTCCAGCCTCTTCCTCACCGTGCTCAGGTCGGTTGGATAGGCCACCACAGTGCAGTACAGAGGATAGGCGCCGAGATCCACCGGAGCGCTGAATGGGCTGGCGAACTCTGACAACACAAATCAGCATTAGCGCCACTGCTGAGGTCACGTGGTCGGCTGTCCTACACACAGAACATTACACGAGGACACGCACCAAGCGCGAGCAGCTGGTCTATCCCCTGGATCACCCGCTCACACACTTCATCTCTGCTCTTCACCCCCCACTCTCCTTCCTGTGGTTTATACTGGAGAGCGGTCAGCTCCTCTGCGGTGACGGGAACACCAGCGCCGACCTCGTCCGGGAGCGAAACTGCAGGGATTAGCAGATGTGATGTCAGAGAGACCTCCAACCACCGCCGTACAAGAAGACTCACAACACGCTCAACTGCGAGCACACACTCAGGAACTACATACATACTTATCATACAGAGTACAACAACCATCAAGCACTGGAGCTACGACAACTATACAGAGTACAAACCATCAAGCACCGACAACTATACAGAGTACAACAACCATCAAGCACCGACAACTATACAGAGTACAACAACCATCAAGCACTGGAGCACGACAACTATACAGAGTACAACAACCATCAAGCACGACAACTATCCAGAGTACAACAACCATCAAGCACTGGAGCACGACAACTATACAGAGTACAACAACTATACAGGTTACAACAACCATCAAGCACTGGAGCACGACAAATATACAGAGTACAACAGCCATCAAGCATGACAACTATACAGATTACAAAAACCATCAAGCACGACAACTATAGAGTACAACAACCATCAAGCGGTTGTCGGTGCTCGATGAGTTTTGTAATCTGTATAGTTGTCGTGCTCAGTAGCTGATGGTTAGTTGTAGCTCTGTAGTTATCGTGCTGATGGAGTACAACAACCATCAAGCACGACAACTATACAGAGTACAACAACCATTAAGCACAACAACTATACAGAGGTACATCAACCATCAAGCACTGGAGCACGACAACTATAGAGTACAACAACCATCAAGCACAACAACTATACAGAGTACAACAACCATCAAGCACTGGAGCACGACAACTATAGAGTACAACAACCATCAAGCACAACAACTATAAACAGAGTACAACAACCATTAAGCACTGGAGCACAACAACTATAGAGTACAACAACCATCAAGCACGACAACTATACAGAGTACAACAACCATCAAGCACTGGAGCACGACAACTATAGAGTACAACAACCATCAAGCACAACAACTATAAACAGAGTACAACAACCATTAAGCACTGGAGCATAACAACTATAGAGTACAACAACCATCAAGCACGACAACTATACAGAGTACAACAACCATCAAGCACGACAACTATACAGAGTACAACAACCATCAAGCACTGGAGCACGACAACTATACAGAGTACAACAACCATCAAGCACTGGAGCACGACAACTATACAGAGTACAACAACCATCAAGCACTGGAGCACGACAACTATTAACATACTGTGAGCATACAATCATGTACACCTCTCTGCTAACCCGCACCCCTACAATCATGTACACCCCTCTGTTCACCCACACCCCTACAATCATGTACACCCCTCTGCTCACCCCCATCCCTACAATCATGTACACCCCTCTGCTCACGCCGCACCCTACAATCATGTACACCTCTCTGCTCACCCGCACCCTACAATCATGTACACCCTCTGCTCACCCCCACTCCCTACAATCATGTACACCCCTCTGCTCACCCCCATCCCTACAATCATGTACACCCTCTGCTCACCCGCATCCCTACAATCATGTACACCCCTCTGCTCACCCCCCATCCCTACAATCATGTACACCCCTCTGCTCACCCCCACCCTACAATCATGTACACCCTCTGCTCACCCCGCACCCTACAATCATGTACACCCTCTGCTCACCCCCCCATCCCTACAATCATGTACACCTCTCTGCTCACCCGCACCCTACAATCATGTACACCCCTCTGCTCACCCGCACCCCTACAATCATGTACACCCTCTGCTCACTCAGCACCCTACAATCATGTACACCCCTCTGCTCACCCCCATCCCTACAATCATGTACACCCTCTGCTCACCCCCATCCCTGCAATCATGTACACCTCTGCTCACCCCCATCCCTACAATCATGTACACCTCTGCTCACCCCCATCCCTACAATCATGTCACCCCTCGGCTCACTCCCCATCCCTACAATCATGTACCCCCTCTGCTCACCCGCACCTCTGCAATCATGTACACCTCTCTGCTCACCCGCACCCTACAGTCATGTGCACCTCTGCTCACCCCATCCCTACAATCATGTACACCCTCTGCTCACCCCCATCCCTACAATCATGTACACCCTCTGCTCACCCTCATCCCTACAATCATGTACACCCTCTGCTCACCCCTCATCCCTACAATCATGTACACCCCTCTGCCCACCCCCATCCCTACAATCATGTACACCCCTCTGCTCACCCGCACCCCTACAATCATGTACACCCTCTGCTCACCCGCACCCCTACAATCATGTACACCCCTCTGCTCACCCGCACCCTACAATCATGTACACCCCTCGGCTCACCCCCATCCCTACAATCATGTACACCCTCTCTGCTCACCCGCACTCTACAATCATGTACACCTCTCTGCTCACCCGCACCCCTACAATCATGTACACCCCTCTGCTCACCCCCCCATCCCTACAATCATGTACACCCTCTGCTCACCCCCCATCCCTACAATCATGTACACCCTCTCGCTCACCCCCATCCTTACAATCATGTACACCCCTCTGCTCTACCCCCATCCCTACAATCATGTACACCCCTCGGCTCACCCCCATCCCTACAATCATGTACACCCCTCTGCTCACCCGCACCCCTACAATCATGTACACTCTCTGCTCACCGCACCCCTACAATCATGTACACCCTCTGCTCACCCCCATCCCTACAATCATGTACACCCTCTGCTCACCCCCCATCCCTACAATCATGTACACCCCTCTGCTCACCCCCATCCCTACAATCATGTACACCCCTCTGCTCACCCCTCATCCCTACAATCATGTACACCCCTCTGCCCACCCCCCATCCCTACAATCATGTACACCCTCTGCTCACCTGCACTCTACAATCATGTACACCCCTCTGCTCACCCGCACTCCTACAATCATGTACACCCCTCTGCTCACCCGCACCCCTACAATCATGTACACCCCTCGGCTCACCCCCCATCCCTACAATCATGTACACCCTCTGCTCACCCGCACCCTACAGTCATGTATGCCTCTCTGCTCTACCCTCACTCCTACAATCATGTACACCCTCTGCTCACCCCCATCCCTACAATCATGTACACCCCTCTGCTCACCCCCCATCCCTACAATCATGTACACCCCTCTGCTCACCCCCCATCCCTACAATCATGTACACCCTCTGCTCACCCCCATCCCTACAATCATGTACACCCCTCTGCTCACCCTCATCCCTACAATCATGTACACCCCTCTGCTCACCCCCATCCCTACAATCATGTACACCCTCTGCTCACCCGCACCCCTACAATCATGTACACCCCTCTGCTCACCCGCACCCCTACAATCATGTACACCCCTCTGCTCACCCGCACCCCTACAATCATGTACAGCCCTCTGCTCACCCGCACCCCTACAATCATGTACAGCCCTCTGCTCACCCGCACCCTACAATCATGTACAGCCCTCTGTTCACCCGCACTCTACAATCATATCCACACCCTCTGCTCACCCGCACCCTACAATCATGTACACCTCTGCTCACCCCCATCCCTACAATCATGTACACCCTCTGCTCACCCCCATCCCTACAATCATGTACACCCCTCTGCTCACCCCCATCCCTACAATCATGTCCACCCCTCTGCTCACCCCCCATCCCTACAATCATGTCCACCCCTCTGCTCACCCCCCATCCCTACAATCATGTACACCCCTCTGCTCACCCCCATCCCTGCAATCATGTACACCCTCTGCTCACCCCCATCCCTACAATCATGTACACCCTCTGCTCACCCGCACCCTACAATCATGTACACCCCTCTGCTCACTCGCGCCCCTACAATCATGTACACCCTCTGCTCGCCCGCACCCCACAATCATGTACACCCCTCTGCTCGCCCGCACCCCTACAATCATGTGGACCCCTCTGCTCACCCCTTCCCTACAATCATGTTACACCCTCTGCTCACCCCCATCCCTACAACCATGTACACCCCTCGGCTCACCCCCTTCCCTACAATCATGTACACCCCTCTGCTCACCCCCCATCCCTACAACCATGTACACCCCTCGGCTCACCGGCACCCCTACAATCATGTACACCCCTCTGCTCACCCCCCTCCACCCCTACAATCATGTACACCCCTCGACTCACTGGCACCCCTACAATCATGTACACCGCTCGGCTCACCCGCACCCCTACAATCATGTACACCCCTCTGCTCACCCCCCATCCCTACAATCATGTACACCCCTCTGCTCACCCTTCATCCCTACAATCATGTAAACCCCTCGGCTCACCCGCACCTCTACAATCATGTACACCCTCTGCTCACCCCCATCCCTACAATCATGTACACCTCTCTGCTCACCCGCACCCCTACAATCATGTACACCCTCTGCTCACCCCGCACCCCTACAATCATGTACACCCCTCTGCTCACCCCCATCCCTACAATCATGTACACCCCTCTGGTCACCCGCACCCCTACAATCATGTACACCCCTCTGCTCACCCCCTTCCCTACAATCATGTACAGCCCTCTGCTCACCTCGCACTCCTACAATCATGTACACCCCTCTGCTCACCCCCATCCCTACAATCATGTACACCCCTCTGCTCACCCCCATCCCCTACAATCATGTACACCCCTCTGCTCACCCGCCCCCTACAATCATGTAAACCCCTCTGCTCACCCGCATCCCTATAATCATGTACACCCCTCTGCTCACCCCCACCCTACAATCATGTACACCCCTCTGCTCACCCCCCCATCCCTGCAATCATGTACAGCCTCTGCTCATCCCCCATCCCTACAATCATGTACAGCCCTCTGCTCACCCGTCCCTACAATCATGTATACCCCTCTGCTCACCTCGCACTCCCTACAATCATGTACACCCCTCTGCTCACCGCTCCTACAATCATACACACCCCTCTGCTCACCCCCCACCTACAATCATGTACACCCTCTGCTCTACCCCCACCCCTACAATCATGTACACCCTCTGCTCTCCCTGCACCCCTACAATCATGTACACCCCTCTGCTCACTCCGCACCCCTACAATCATGCTACCCCTCTGCTCACCCTGCACCCCTACAATCATGTACACCCCTCTGCTCACCCCCATCCCTACAATCATGTACACCCCTCTGCTCACCCCCACCCCTACAATCATGTACACCCCTCTGCTCACCCCCACCCCTACAATCATGTACACCCCTCTGCTCACCCCCACCCTACAATCATGTACACCCCTCTGCTCACCCCCCACCCCTACAATCATGTACACCCCTCTGCTCTCCCGCACCCCTACAATCATGTACACCCCTCTGCTCACCCGCACCCTACAATCATGTACACCCTCTGCTCACCCCCCATCCCTACAATCATGTACACCCCTCTGCTCACCCCCCATCCCTACAATCATGTGCACCCCTCTGCTCTCCCGCTACTCCCTACAATCATGTACACCCCTCTGCTCACCCCTCATCCCTGCAATCATGTACACCCTCTGCTCACCGCCGCACCCCTACAATCATGTACACCCCTCTGCTCACCCCCATCCCTACAATCATGTACACCCCTCTGCTCACCTGCACCCCTACAATCATAGTACACCCCTCTGCTCACTCCCCCATCTATACAATCATGTACACCCCTCTGCTCACCCCCATCTCTACAATCATGTACACCCCTCTGCTCACCCAGCACCCCTACAATCATGTACACCCCTCTGCTCACTCCCCATCTCTACAATCATGTACACCCCTCTGCTCACCCCCATCTCTACAATCATGTACACCCCTCTGCTCACCCGCACTCCCTACAATCATGTACACCCCTCTGCTCACCCGCACCCCTACAATCATGTACACCCTCTGCTCACCTGCACCCCTACAATCATGTACACCCCTCTGCTCGCCCGCACCCCTACAATCATGTACACCCCTCTCTTTACCCGCACCCCTACAATCATGTACACCCCTCTCTTTACCTGCACCCTACAATCATGTACACCCTCTGCTCACCCCCCACCCCTACAATCATGTACACCCCCTCGGCTCACCCCCACCCCTACAATCATGTACACCGCTCGGCTCACCCGCACCTCTACAATCATGTACACCCTCGGCTCACCCGCACCCTACAATCATGTACACCCCTCTGCTCACCCGCACTCCTACAATCATGCACACCCCTCTGCTCACCCCCATCCCTACAATCATGTACACCCTCGGCTCACACGCACTCTACAATCATGTACACCCTCTGCTCACCGCACCCTACAATCATGTACACCCCTCTGCTCACCCGCACCCCTACAATCATGTACACCCTCTGCTCACCCCATCCCTACAATCATGTACACCCCTCTGCTCACCCCCATCCCTACAATCATGTACACCCCTCTGCTCACCCCCACCCTCTACAATCATGTACACCCTCGGCTCACCCGCACCCCTACAATCATGTACACCCTCTCTGCTCACCCGCACCCTACAATCATGTATACCCCTCTGCTCACCCCCATCCCTACAATCATGTACACCCCTCTGCTCACCCCCATCCCTACAATCATGTACACCCCTCTGCTCACCCGCACTCCTACAATCATGTATACCCCTCTGCTCACCCCCCATCCCTACAATCATGTAGCACCCCTCTGCTCACCCCCCATCCCTACAATCATGTACACCCCTCTGCTCACCCCCCATCCCTACAATCATGTACACCCCTCTGCTCACCCGCACCCCTACAATCATGTACACCCCTCTCTTTACCCGCACCCCTACAATCATGTACACCCCTCGGCTCACCCCCACCCCTACAATCACTGTACACCCCTCGGCTCACCCCCTTCCCTTGCTTATTGTATAGTCCACATACTTTGTTCTGGGATCGGCTCCATGTCCCATGGGCTCATGTTTTCCCTTTCATTGTTGTCCCAGCTGGAAACAGAAGATGGCGACACTATAATCCTGCACAGCTGGGGTCCGCATTCATCAGAGGCTGGGGCTGCACTTACTGGACGCTGTAGCACTGGAACAGACTGTCGGGGTACTCCATCCGGAAGGGCTGCTGACTCTCCACCGTCCCAAACCACCAGGCGTCGTCGATGATGCTCGGAGCGATCTCCTGCAGAGAAGAACATCGGTACATGAACCCACAGACGGTGAAGGAAAGCATCCCCAGAAGAAGCCGCTCCACCCACCGATCTGCCAGTTCCGCTCCTTGCTTCCTTATAGAACTGATGGAGGACGAGAAAGTCAATCACATCCGGCATATCGTGATACCTGGAGGAGACAGCATCATATAATAAATCACATAGCCACCAGATACCACCCCCCGACCATTATATACCAACCCCCACCATTATATAGCCACATTATACCACCCCCGACCATTATATACCACCCCGACCATTATATAGCCACCATATACCACCCCTGACCATTATATAGCCACCGTATACCACGCCCGACCATTATATAGCAACAGTATACCACCACTGACCGTGATATATAGCCACCGTATACCCACCCTCTGACCATTATATACCACTTTGACCACTATATAGCCACCGTATACCACTCCCGACCATTATATACCACCCCGACCATTATATAGCCACTCGTATACCACCCCTGACCATTATATAGCCAGCGTACATACCACCCCCGACCATTATCTACCACCCCGACCATTATATAGCCACCGTATACCACCCCTGACCATTATATAGCACGATGCACACCTGACCATTATATAGCCAGCGTATGCCACCCCGACCATTATACC
>JAKVIS010004527.1:0-13875 GCA_033119425.1 Bufotes viridis
ACATTCCCTTCCAGTCTATCCTTGGCAAGATCCCTTTGTCATTTATATGTATGGTCTGTAGATGTATCACATTATTGGCCAATAATTATCACTGATCGGGACTGTATCCCGTTTTAAACTGAATGATTAAAGTATATGATATCTGTTGAAAAGCCTTTTGAGTTGTGTACAAGTAGAAAAAAATAGGGCCACTCTGTGGTTTCCTGATGCAGCTGCCACCTCCACACTATGTTACCTTGCCATCTGTGGTCTCCTCATGCTGCTGCCACCTCCAGACTCTGTCGCTGGGTCACTCTGTGGTCTCCTCATGCTGCTGCCACCCCCAAACTATGTCAACTTGCCACTCTGTGGTCTCATTGTCATTGTGCCACTCTGTGGCCTCCTCCTGATGCTGCTGCCACCTCCACACTCTTTCATTGTGCCACTCTGTGGCCTCCTGATGCTGATGCCACCTCCACACTGTCATTGTGCCACTCTGTGGCCTCCTCATGCTGCTTCCACCTCACCACTACAGTATGTCATAGGGCCACTCTGTGGACTTCTCATGCCGTTCCCACCCTCCCCACGTCATGACTGGACCATAATTTTGCCTTTCACCCTGGCTGACATCACCATTTATTTGACCCTTCTTCTGATCTGTCAGAAGGAAGGAAAAATGAGATGCACAACGGATCTTGTCTGTGTAGCAGCTGTAAGACCCGTATGGTCCCATCAGAATTGGCTTGTGATTTGGTGGTTAAAAGCAGGAGTGGGTACAGAAGACATGAAAATATTCCATTCACGTGTCATCTCTGTTTTGGATCCACTCCTTTTTTTTCCGGCATAAGTAATACTAATGGATTACTGACCAAATGCTGAACGAGTGAGGTTGGATGCTCAACAGACAGGATCTGTTTTTTGCAGGTTATTGTTCTGACTAGAGATGAGCAAACTTTAAAAAAAAGTCCGGTGTTCGGCGTTCGGGTTGTGGTAAGTCGCGCATCCCGTTATGGATTCCACTATAGCGGCATATGGAATCCATAAGGGGCGGCTGCCACCAACCCGAACTGTTGAACAGCCGAAGGACCTGGGGTGATGTCACTGTCATGTGATCAGTGCAGGGGGCGTGGCTCAGCACGGGATCAAATCCAGTGCTGAGCCACGCCCCCTGCACTGATCACATGACAGTGACGTCACCCCAGATCATTCGGCTGTTCAACAGTTCGGGTTGGTGGCAGCCGCCCCTTATGGATTCCATATGCCGCTATAGTGGAATCCATAACGGGATGTGCGACTTACCACAACCCGAACGCCGAACACCGGACTTTTTTTTAAAGTTCGCTCATCTCTAGTTCTGACGGATCAGAGGAAAGGCAAAATAATCAGTGACGTCAACACAAACTTACTGCTAACACCCTCTCTCCTCTGGCGGGGGGCTCTACTTGTATAAGCTTCTAATACAACAGGTTCTGTTGACATCTATGTGAAATCAACTGATGACGGTGTAAAAGGAGTACGAGTATTCTTGACACTAACATTGACCTGTAAAGCTGAGTTTACACTTGAGTTATTTGGTTAGTTTTGGCCCCGTGACTGCCCAAGTAAGTGAAGTGTGCACTGATTCTAAGAGCAACGCCCGTCATTATTTCACTACCAGAGCAGACTCCCTATGTGTGTTACTGCAAGGCACAGTGTTCTACACCATCATAAAGGCTCTCTAAAGCCAGGAAAAAGTTGTTTTTTAAACGCGATTAATCGGAAAAGCAGCAAATTGAATTTTTTTAAAATTTGCTCATCTCTAATTCTTACAGCTGCTATAACCTTATAATAATCATACATTATTTGCTTTCTAATCCATATTTCAATAGCAATTATTATTTGTGTTCATGGGCACCTTAACAAAATTGTAGCAGACTGGGACACAGCTATAGGGGGCATAGAGGTGGCTGAGGGGGCTTAACAACCTCTCTACCAAATGCCAATATACAATTTAGGCTTTATAGGGCCCAATGTTGCAATATTATTATTGTGCATGAGTAATAATACCAATAATTTATTATGAGTATCTCCATATGCTTCTGATTTCATACAAAGGTTTACAGATGCATATTTTTCTCTCCAAAGAAGTAGTATAATCAATGGCTTGGTCTAGTCTGTCAGGTGAAATACTGAAAAGGAACATTAGTATATACTGTAATTTCAGTTCTGCAGTGCCGAGCATTTATTTATTATTAATGTAAACAGAAATGAAAAAAAAAAATAGTTTCAAATAAAACAGAAAAAGCTAAATATTTCATGTAATTGGGCAAACACTTACAAGGGGAACAAAGCTTAGACTAATACACTCTTTTTTTTATTCCCTTTGGTTCTCAGAGGTTTATTCTGCACAACAGGTGTTCTTAAAATCAAAATTCTTACTATAAATTGCCTTAGAAGATGTTAACTTGGTACATTGCGCAAAGTGAAATAGCAGCATCCAATAATCCTGTACAAATTTTATTACGTGATAAAATGTTTGCTTTCAGTTGTCTTCAACCTCAGGGATATTTTACGAGTGCTGAATTCACCAGCATAAAATATGAAACTTGATTTGCTAAAGCAAATATTTAACATCTGTTTTTATTTAAAATGGAAAAATGGGCTGAAAAATGTGACAAATGCAACCTTGGACCTTGTTGAACTAGTCGCTAGTAATAGTGCATAAATCACTATGCAAATGAGGGGTCGAACACACTGTAAAGCTAGATGCATGGACTCTGTACTGTGGGAAACAGAGTTCCTAGGGATCCACAGTGCAGTCCTGTACATACTCTGCAGGCTGCCATATGCTGACCCTTGTGGCACTATAGTCCCCTCTAGAGCTGAGCAAATAAAATTCAATGATGTGGAATTCAATCAGATTCACCGCAAATACGAATATATAGCACTATATTCTAAATATTCGCGAATTCTCAAAGTGGCTATATTTGCGAATAAATTTGTGATTCGAATATTCACGCTCAACACTAATGGTGATGTGAACCTGCGACTTCATGGTGCCGAGTGACACCAAACTTGGAAGTGTAATGTGCTGTGTGACAAATAAAGCACTGTTTGAGCTTGATGAGAAGTCTGTGATTGCCGACACCTGTGAAAGAGCGATCCCTTACACCCTCCTAAAGCGATGTAGGGAATATACCACCATAATATGGCATATTACAGAGTGTAACACAATTTTTTAATCTCATGGATTGTGTACTACTCTTTGGGAAACACCTTGCCCTTTGTGCAGATTCCAAGACACAAGTAGGTGCTGTATGGGTGTACAGCAATATGTGGGCACTGTATTGTGGATTCTTAATAAAGCTGGGTGTATGGGCCATAAGTCATAGGACTACAGTACATCTATTCACATTCATGCCACCTATAGGTAAGTTATAAGGAAAATGATTCCTGTTACCAGATTTTGCATGGTCAAAATAATCGATTCTTTATCATTTAGGCATCTTGAATTACTAATGCATAAAAGTCATGTCAAAAGCCATAGGATATGTAATGCAATGCACATGTTTAGAAGAGTTTAATCTTAGGATAATATCATGTTAGGGTCCTTTCACACTTGCGTTCTGAGGATCCGGCAGGCACTTCCGTCCTGCCGGATCCGTCAGAACGCAAGTCACCTGAAGCATTAGAAGACTGATCAGGATCCTGATCAGTCTTCGAATTGCTTTCAGGTTACTATGGCAGCCAGGACGCTACTAGCGTCCTGGTTGCCATAGTAGGAGCGGGGAGCGGGGGAGCGGCATACTTACATTCCGTGCGGCTCCCGGGGCGCTCCTGAATGACGTCAGAGCGCCCCATGCGCATGGATCACGTGATCCATGCGATCACGTGATTCATGCACTGGGGCGCCCTGACGTCATCCTGGAGCGTCCCGGGAGCCGCACGGAATGTAAGTATGCCGCTCCCCGCTCCCTGCTACACTTTACCATGGCAACCAGGACTTTAGCGTCCTGGCTGCCATGGTAACCAGTCGGAAAAGCTAAATGTCGGATCCGGCAATGCGCCGAACGACGTTTAGCTTAAGGTCGGATCCGGATTAATGCCTTTCAATGGGCATTAATTCGGATCCGGCCTGCGGCAAGTGTTCCGGATTTTTGGACGGAACAAAAAGCGCAGCATGCTGCGGTATTTGCTGCGTCCAAAAAACGTTCCGGTCCTGAACTGAAGTCATCCTGATGCATCCTGAACGGATTTCTCTCCATTCAGAATGCATGGGGATGATCCTGATCAGGATTTTTCCGGCATAGAGACCCGACGACGGATCTCTATGCCGGAAAAGAAGAACGCAGGTGTGAAAGGGGCCTTAATTGTAACATTTAAAGCAGCTTTGACTGATCCACTTTATCTTTATGGTGCACTAATGAACTTATTCTGTTTTGAGAACCACACATTGCTTCCATCCAGTACATCCATACCAATTCATGTTATTGGCATAGAGGCACAATTCTAACACTATTATCATAATGCACTCATCACAGCCGTAATGACTTCATGCATTGATAAATCAATTACAGTCATTAATTCTCAGGATGTTAATGGCTGTTTTTGTAATGGCTGTTTTTTCAATCATGTCAACAGAATTCCTGGGCAAAGTTTACAGAATACATACTTTTTCCTAAGAATGAGTTAAAACTAACATGGTATGTAGTGAGACATAGTGATAACATTTCCCTATCATGCAAGCAGTTTGTTAACCATAATGAAAACCAATGGAAGAGAATTACGAGACCGTGGCAGGCAGCTTTGAACACTTGCTATGTATTTATCAGCTATCTCCTAAGCCCTCAGGGTGTAATAAAACGTTCAAGCTAAGCTAACCTGAACCCCAGCGGACAGGACTCTTATGAGGAAGATATTGTGGTTTTAAGAGTTAGATTATATTGCATCCTTAATTAAAGTAGCACTTTAAGAAAACAGTGCCTATTTTATCACACCAGAGGTTTCAGCAGCACAGTGAGTTTGTAACCGAATCGGAGAGATTTATCCATGAGATTATGGCAGTCACATTGAAAAACATGGTGTTTGACCATCGGAGCTACTCCCACCCTTCCTACTCGGGTGTCACGGCCTTGGTGTTGTGCGCATGACACCCTTGCCATGCATGCTGGTTGCCAGAGGCAACACGTTGTGGCTTGTATGCGCTTTTCTCCCCTTCTGCTGGTTTCTCCCCTGTCTGGTGCTTGAGGGGGTTAGCTTCCTGGCTGGGTGTGGCCACCAGGGTTTTATTACCTGTGGCTCCCTGGCTGGAGTTAGTTGCACTTCAACTATGGTTGGTGCTGAAGCTCTGCTCGGTCCTGGGCATTTCCAACTGCCCAGTCCTTGAGGGTCACCTAGTGAGACATCGATGTCTTCAGCAATGTCTTCCTTATGTATCTTGCATGTTCCTCTACCTTACCTTTGTTGATGTTTGGTGTGGGTTTATGTTCTGGGTGTGGTGTACGTCTTGTTGTTTCATGTCTGGTCAGTTGGTGTGCTATGTCCAGCTTGAATGCAAGGCATTTCCCGATGTGTTGTGCCTGTGAAAATGGGCTCCATGGTTTCAAGGAGGGGTGAACCAGGAGGCCAGTCAGTGAGCAGTTGCTGGAGTGCTGGTTCCAATGTGTGACAGTATGTACTGTGTCCGGCATTGTGTTCGGATGTCAGTGCGTTTCCATGGGTTCCAGTGCACCTTGGTGTGGTCTTCTGTTGTGCCATCCAGCAGCTGTGGCAGGTAGTTACCATGCATTCCAGGGTTATTGGTTCAGTGGTTATCCCCGCCACTGGATACTTACCTGCCATTCCACTTGGCTTTTCTTTCCCGTATTTGTTGCTAGGCCTGTTGCAGACTCTGGTTCCTCCGTGTCTTTGAGGAATCGGTTGTTTCCACCTTCTGTCTCCACTCTCCATATTGGAGGGACCGTTAGGGTCAGTAGAACCCAAGTTCGTGGGTATGAGCCCCCTACCATCGAGGGCAGCTCATACAGTCAGTAGGTCAGGAATAGGCTTTAGGGATGCTTAGTTTGTTTCCTGCTCCCTTATCCCTGATTCAAAGCCTAGTAGATGCGGACATTGTGCGGTGGGGGGATTTCCCCTACTCCCCATTGTGACATTGTGACACAAACATTTGGAGTTTAGGAATCAGACACTTTGAAATTAGAGCAAATATCAAACCATATCAATATATATTAATATATTAATATATATATTAACCTATTCTGCATTAATAACTTCTTCCTAATTTCTAAAAAAGGCTTAGAATAAAATAAGTCATACTCAGCTCACCAATCTTCTGCTGCTTCTGCTCCAATTCTTCCCAGGTCGCTTCTGGTCTCTACTTCCTGGTCCCCTTTGATTCACATGGAATGACCACTCAGCCAATCACTTGCTGCAGCGGTGATAAGCTACAGCCAGTGATTGGCTGAGTGGTCATTTCCTGGGACAGGAAGTAAAGACTGTTGTGAAACCAGGAAGTATCAGAATGGGAGCTGCAGAGGATCGGTAAGTTGAGAATAAACTTATCTATACTAATAAAATCCCTATGTGCGTGGTGTCCGTGCGTGTGTCCCGATTTGTCAAGTGCACATGCGCGGCGCACAGACCAATCGGCACACACTCCAAGGATACTACATGGAAGGCATCCTATTCAGTGGCGTAGGGATTGCAATAGCAATGGCTATGGGGCCCTACGCCACTGGGGTCCTGGGCCGCGGGCGTCCGCTCCTCTCCACCCAGCGCCGCTTCATAGCTAATTTATTCACTGCACTTGCCTGTGAAATTGAAGAGAAGCGCCGTAATCTCGGACAGGTGCACTGGCAGAAGCATCGATGGCATGCGCCATCTTCCTGGACTCTGCCAGTGCGCCTGTGCGAGATTACTGCGCTACTCTTAAATTTCAGAGGCAAATGCAGTGATTAAATTAGCTGAGAGGCGGCACTGGGCGGGGAGGAGATCTGTGGATGACACTGAGGGGGGGATCTGTGGATGACACTGAGGGGGGGGTCTGTGGATGACACTGAGGGGGGGGGATCTGTGGATGACACTGAGGGGGGATCTGTGGATGACACTGAGGGGGGGGATCTGTGGATGACACTGAGGGGGGGGAATCTGTGGATGACACTGAGGGGGGGGGGATCTGTGGATGACACTGAGGGGGGATCTGTGAATGACACTGAGGGGGGGATCTGTGAATGACACTGAGGGTGGGATCTGTGGATGGCACTGTATATATAACAGTGTCATCCACAGATCCCTCATAATAGTGCCATCCACAGATCCCCATAACAGTGCCATCCACAGATCCCCCATAACAGTGCCATCCATAGACACCCCCCCCCAATAATAGTGCCAGCACTAATGTTCTAGCGCCCGTTATCGTAACGGGCATAATGTCTAGTTCAACTATATTACAAGTATTTTTTTTTGGCTGCACAATCCATTTTTCCAGCTGACATTAAGTTCATCTCAACATGTCCAACTTTTGGCAGTAACCTGGCAACAAGTTTTAAGTTACCCTTTAGTACCCCTACAGGAAAATTAAGTATTGCATTGTACATTTAATTTATGCCATTTTTAGTTTAGTGTTTTTGATTTTTATACCCAGGAAAATGTTAAAAATAGAAGGTAAAATTAGTTTGTTTTCCCATTTTTCACTTTTTTTTTGTTAACAATACAATCTTTAAAACATTTTTCAAAATTATGCCTCCTGTTCGTAACGGTCATTTTGATATATGGGATGTGCTGTATGTGTTATGGTTTCTTGGGGCAGGGCTATGGTGTGGCA
Organism: Bufotes viridis; assembly: GCA_033119425.1. NCBI lineage: Eukaryota > Metazoa > Chordata > Amphibia > Anura > Bufonidae > Bufotes > Bufotes viridis. The sequence goes on from JAKVIS010004527.1 coordinate 7,781, forward strand.
TGTAGTGTTTTTTTATTATTTTTAAAACATTTTTGTCTTTTTTATTTTATTATTTCTTTATTTTACACTTTGTGCTTTTTGTAGGACATTCAACATTGCATTTTTGTAATAGCTGATTTCTCCCAAAACTGGGGCTAACATATTAAGTTACAACGGGAATACTTACAAGCCTAGAGAGGTTATACAATCTTGTATAGTCTCACTGCAGAGCTAATATGGGTACGCTAAGACACAGCAGCTTGTGGAGACACCCAGGCCCCTGTGATTACATGACTGCTGGGACTGGAACAGTAAGTGGCATTGCCGTCTTCAGATCTGTATATATATCACTGATTAAACGCTGTGTATACAGCGTTGAGGAAGATAGTAGTTATAAGCAACTGACCCCACCCTCTCTATGAGGTCACCAGCAAGGAGATAAATTAATAGGCTCTCCATGTCATGCATACAGTGCCTTGCAAAAGTATTCACCCCCTTCTCTTTTTTCATATTTTGGTGCCTCACAACCTGGAATTAACATAGATTGTTTAAGGATTTGCATCATTTAATTTACAGAACATGCCCACAACTAACAGAAAAATTCAATGTGCATAACTATTCCCCCCACTAAAGTCAATACTTTGCAGAGCCACCTTTTGCGGCAATCACAGCTCCAAGTCGCTTTGGATAAGTCTCTATGAGCTTGCCACATCTTACCACTGGGATATTTGCCCATTCCTCCTTGCAAAACTGCTCCAGCTCCTTCAAGTTAGATGGTGTGCGCTTGTGAAGAGTAATTTTTAAGTCTGACCAAAGATTTTCTATTGGATTGAGATCTGGGCTTTGACTAGCCCATTCCAACACATTTACATGTTTCCCCATAAACCACTCTAGTAATTCGGACTGAGCCCTGCAATAAGAATGTAGCTGACTAAAAGGGAGGAGGTGGGAGTCAGCAAGAGAGTACTTTCTCCTGCACTCCTCCCATGTCAATAGCTCCTGGCTTGGACTGGCTGGTAGGTCTCTCAGTCTATTTATGCCTTTTTGAGCCCACAGTTTAAACATCTTGTTTTCTCTCCCCTGAGGGAATGCAGGTAGAGTCCATAACGACATGTAAGGAGTAGTGTTGATCACGAATTTTCGAACTGCGAATTTTAATCGTGAATATCGGCACTTCGAAAATTCGCGAATATTTAGAATATTGTGAAATATATTCGCAATTGCGAATATTCGTTTTTTTTTATTCCAGTTTTTGCAAATTTTGATGTGGATTTTTCATATGCAAATTTTCGCAATCAAGAAATTCGCATAAAATTAGCATAAAAATTTGTAATCAGGAAAATAATGACTGGAGATTACGAATTCGCGAATTTCGAATATATGCCGAATATTCACCCAAATATTCGCAAAATATCGCAAATTCGAATATTGCCCCTGCTGTTTATCACTAGTAAGTAGATAAGTACATGGGAAGTCTATATTTTGCGGGTTGCCTTCCATGCCATAATGGTATCCTTCAGCAGTAGCGAATGTCTGATCTGTAGGGGAATATCTTTTAATTTTGTGTGGAGCAATGCTACTAGGTCCCATGTTCGCGCCAATTCTTTTTTTATAAGGTCAGCAGTATAATGTGAAGTCCCCCACACCCAGTCCCTTGCATTTCTTATCAGAGCAGCTAGATTGTAGTGTTGTATGTTGGGCAGTTGCAATCCCCCCTCCCATTTCAACATGGTCAGTTTTTCATAGGCTATCCTGGGTCTTTTCTTCCTCCATAGAAAGGCAGTAAATGGCAACTTAAGTTTTTTTACGTCTGTATGTTTAAGAAGTATTGGGATCGTTTGAAGTGGATTCAGGAGTCTGGAAAAACTTATCATTTTTAAAAGTGAGGCTCTCCCGTGTAGGGATAGTGGCAAGTTGCTCCATCTATCTAGCTCCCTTATGATTTTTTGGATTAAAGGTTGATAGTTCAGGGTATAGAGTAAGGGCGGGGTCTTCCCTATCTTGATACCTAGGTCGGTGATATTATCATGTCTAATATCAACTGTATATTGAGGATTGATTTTAGGATCGGAACTATTGAGAGGGAGAATTTGACTTTTTGATACATTGATGTTATAAACCATTAGAAAACGTGGTGTGGTGTTTAACAAGCAGGATATGCTCAACCCATATGCAGTTGTGCATGTATCCAGGGGAGCACATCCTGCACTTGTAGTCCGTTGCTAGGGGCCATCAACAGAAAAAAATGCATAGAATGGAAGATGCCAGCAACAGACTATAAGTACCACAATAACCATCCTACATACGATAACGATAATGTGGATGTGGAGAACAATCAAAAACATAACCATAGCAAAGGCATGTGCACTCTGCGGCAATACTAAACCCTCACACTGATAAAATTGAGGGGTTAGTTCGACATATCCTACTAGGAGGACATGTCTTAAGCTCGGACACCACGGCAAGGTACCTCAAGTAGCCCGAGGCCCTACCACTCAACCTACCTGTGCCGTATGGGCGATACCAGGAGCCGTTGGGCATTACAGGAGCGCTCCTGTAATGCCCAGCGGCTCCTGGTATCGCCCATACGGCACAGGTAGGTTGAGTGGTAGGGCCTCGGGCTACTTGAGGGACCTTGCCGTGGTGTCCGAGCTTAAGACATGTCCTCCTTGTAGGATATGTCGAACTAACCCCTCAATTTTATCAGTGTGAGGGTTTAGTATTGCCGCAGAGTGCACCTGCCTTTGCTATGGTTACATTGATGTTATACCCTAACGTTTTCCCATAGGTTAGAAGAGAGTCTAAAATCTGGTCTAGGTGATTGTCTGGGGATTGGGAAAAAATCAATAATTCATCCGGAAAGCAGGCTAATTTTAGCTCTCGTGTCCCTATACCAATGCCCTCATAAAGAGGAGTTTGTATAAGGAACTGGGCTAGAGGCTCCAGAGCAATGTTAAAGAGAAGTGAGGATAGGGGGCATCCCTGTCTGGTTCCCTTATTTAATGTGATTTTTATCTATGGGGCTTACGGCTTATTGTCGTCCTATGTACAGATACTCCAGTCTCTGCTGTGGAACTCTGCATCTTCTCCAGGGTTACCTTAGGTCTCTTTGCTGCCTCTCTAATTAATGCCCTCCTTGCCCGGTCTGTGAGTTTTGGTGGGCGGCCGTCTCTTGGCAGGTTTGCTGCTATGCCATGTTCTTTGCATTTGCTTATGATAGATTTGATGGTGCTCCTGGGGATCATCAAAGATTTGGATATTTTTTTATAACCTAACCCTGACTTGTACTTCTCAACAACATTGTCCCTTACTTGTTTGGAGAGTTCCTTGGTTTTCATGGCAGTGTTTGGTTAATGATGCCTCTTGCTTAGGAGTTGCAGCCTCTGGGGCCTTTCAAAAATTGTATATGTATTGACAGACCATGTGACACTAAGATTGCACACAGGTGGACATCATTTCACTAATTATGTGACTTCTGAAGGTAGTTGGTTGCACCAGAGATTTTTATGGGCTTCCTAACAAAGAGGGTGAATACATACGCACATGCCAATTTTCTGTGTTCTATTTCTAAACAATAGATTTATTTATATATTTTTCTCATTTTACTTTACCAACTTAGACTATTGTGTTCTGATCCATCACATAAAATTCAGATTACCAAAACATTGAACTTAAGGCTATAATGTAACAAAACATGCTGGGTAAAAAAACATGCAAGGCACAGTATACATGCTGGGTCTCTGTTGTCTGCAATTAATAATATATACGAGTTTTGAACATGGGAATGCCCTCCTTGTGAAGTGGTGGTGGTTCTGATAATGACGCTTAACATTCCCTGCTACCTTCCTGCTGTTTAAAGCAGATTGTGTATTTTTGTGTATACAAATGGATTCCCATAAATACATGATAGTTTCTATGAGCCAACCATTGGCAGAACACAGGCTGCAGTAAATGGTGCCTATATTAGCCTAATGAATAGGTAAATGCAGGTATTTGATTCCTGTTGCCCTCCCTTAAATGAGTGAGGAAACCTATATGAACTTTACACATTTTGTACATCTAACTTGCCATTATATTCTAGGGATTTAGACATTTGTAGATGAAAATTGCCTGTGATGACAGTGTAGCCTCATGGGAGTTCTAATAAAATTTTGGCCTCGCAATAAAAGGAAGCTGTTGGACCAAGAGAGGATACATATATCATATTAATTCATTGAAAAAATCAGCAAGAACTTTTTGTCGTATCACAGCCAACAGACTGTGATAAATTAATGCTCCGACGCTAGTGAATGTGCATCTCTTTTTCAAATGCTGGCCCTGTACACTGTTCGGCATTCATCCATTACAAAGGCCAGTTTAATAAGTACTAACCACGTAGAATGCACATTTCATATCTTATTAAAATAACATTTGTCACACTGAATTGCACATTAAACTACCTTTGAAGTTAGAAGTTGAGCTATTTACTTTCAAGTTCAATCATAAGAAGTTAATGATGATGTGATGTAATTATTTTATTTTTGTAACCTTTTCCCAACATTATCATTATTATTAGAGATGAGCGAATTTCTAAAAAATTTGATTCGGACTGTTTTTCGCAAAAATTCGGTTCAATACAAATTTATAAGTATCGAATCGCATAAAAAAATGACTATTTCCTGGCTGCAGAGATCCTTTAAAGTGGTGTAGAACACAGTGCCTTGCAGTAACACGCATAGGGAGTCTGCTGTTGTAGTGATACAATACTGTAAGTCAGTATGATATGCAGATGACAGGCGTCGCTCTTAGAATCACTGCACACTTCACTTATTTGGGCAGTTACGGGGCCAAAACAGACAAAATAACTCAAGTGTGAACTCAGACTTACAGGTCAATGTTGGCGTCAAGAAGAAGTGCACTTCTTTTACACAGTCGTCAGCTTATTCCACATAGATGTCTACAGAACGTGCTTTATTAAACGCTTATACAAGTAGAGCCCCCTCCCCGCCCCTACAGAGTGGAGAGGGTGTCAGCAGTAAGTTTGTGTTGACGTCACTGATTATTTTGCCCTTCTTCTGATCCGTCAGAACAATAACCTGAAAAAAAAGGGATCCTGTCTGTGAAGCATCCACCTTCACTTGGTCAGAATTTGGTCAGTAATCCATCAGTATTGCTAATGCCAAAAAAACAGGAGTGGATCCAAAACAGACATGACACGTGAATGGAATATTTGCATGTCTTCTGTGTTTTTTACCCACTGCTGCATTTTGCTAGCAAATCATAAGCCAATTCTGATGCAAAATAGGGACCATGTCATGCAGGCCCTAAAGCTGTTACATAGATAGGATCCCTTGTGGGTCTCATTTTTTCTTCCTTCTGACAGATCAGAAGAAGAGTCAAATAAATGATGATGTCAGCCAGGCTGAAAGAGAAAATAGTGGCCCAGTCAGGTGGAAGCAGCATGAGGAGACCACAGAGTGGCCCAATGACAGAGTCTGTAGCTGGCAGTAGCATCAGGAGGAGGCCACAAAGTGGTACAATGACAATGTGGAGGTGGCAGCAGCTGCATCAGGAGGCCACAGAGTGGCAAAAGGGCAGAGTGTGGTGGTGGCAGCAGCATCAGGAGAAGGCCATAGAGTGGCACAATGACAGTGTGGAGGTGTCGGCAGCACCAGCTCCCACACCACTCTCCTCATCACCACTTGCCCGCCTACTGGAGGAAGCAGCGGATGTCTCCTCCTGATCGTGTCTGGGCAGTAGCTGCTGACTGTCCTCTAGTAGCTCGTCCTCGCTGTATAGTGGAACTGAGCCCACAGCATATAATACTTCTCTGGCTGAGGGAACAGAAAAGGACAGAGGCATGTTGAGGACAGGTGAAGGCACAGGGCCTGCTCCTGAGCCATGCCAATTACGTTTTGAGTCTGATGAACCAACCGACTCTTCGCTGGGGGTCTCTGATGTAACTTTGGAAGAAGTAGATGACCGAGTCAACCATTCAAGAACCGCTGGGTTGCTGGGAGTTCAGGCTTTTGCAGCGACTCCTGCTGTCACACCCCTTACTCTGCTGCAACCTGTTCCTGCGCCAGAAATATTTAGGCCTCGGCCACTCCCCTGTGCTGGGCCTGGCACTTCTCTGG
>JAKVIS010004528.1:0-13826 GCA_033119425.1 Bufotes viridis
ATCGCATTGCGATTTCAACTTAACTGGAGTTTATAATGGGTCAGCTTGCTAGAATGAGCAGAAGTTATTGAATATGGAATATAGCAGCAGTGCTAAGTTGAATTCGCAATGCGATTAATTTAACTTGAAGTAATCGCATTGCGATTTCAACTTAGCACTGCTAATGCTATATTCCATATTCGTTAATTCTAGCCTATGTAAGATAGCAGTGCTAAGTTGTAATCGCAATGCGATTAATATAACTTGAATTAATCGCATTGCGATTTCAACGTAATTCCTCAAATCCGACAGTACATTTTAGTATATGGGGACGCTCCATGGGACCATGAGCACGGAAGTCGGCAGAAGCGGCAACGGGCACTGACAGAGCAGCCAGGAAGCCAGGAATCCTCAGGACAGGTAAGAACTACTTTTGGGAAGTGGGAAAGAAAGAAATATAAATAAAAAAAAACAAAAAAAAAACGAATATTCGAAATAGCGAATTTATAGCGCTATATTCGAAATATTCGCGAATTAGCGAAGTGCCGATATTCGCTAAAAAAATTCGCTTTTCGAATATTCGCGCTCAACACTAGTGTGGGGCATGGGACTCCATATCATAGTCCCGGACTTCCATCTAAAGTAACATCCCCCAATTGCTTACCACCCTATCCCTGAGCTTAACTATGGGTCTAAATCATGTTGCTTAAATATGATGTCTCTAACCTGAGCTGAAAACATTGGGGAATTGAATAACCAGTCTCTATTGAAGTCTCCATAAAAGTCCCCCAAATATATAAGAGTGTAAACTTACTAAACGTAGATGAATAGCAACAGTCCGAGCCCCAGGGCGATGACAATGAGCGATGTTCCAGCCACGACCACTTTGGCCAAAGTTGGCCTTCCTGGAATCACTGTAGAAACACATGAAATGAGATGAAAAATCACAGAATAAGTATTAAATCTCACAAGGAGTTTAACAGAAAATAAAATTTAAATGCAAAAATTCTATTACCTGAATTCCAGAACCGAGTCAGATGTTTCACGGAACCAGGCAGCAGGCACTGATTCTGCAAAAGTATAAAAAAAGTTATAAAATAAGCTGCAAATCCACGTAGCAGCAGTAGAAGTCAGAGGCATTCTATGATGGTCCAGTGGGTGGCGCTGTGTAATTATATGCCAGATCTACATTGACATTGATTATAAAAGGAGCTTGGGTCTTATATATCTGTATATGCATTAGTTCATTGGTCCATTTGAGCTGACACTCTACCCTTTTGCCAGGCAGTCTCCTCATCAGGGATGGACCCGGAATATTTGGATCCTAAAAAGAAAAAGTTTGCGATGAACCATAGAAACATAGAAGAGTGACGGCAGATAAAGACCACCTGGTCCATCTAGTCTGCCCTGATATTATTTCTTTTTTTTATCTTAGGATAGCCCAGGCATATTTAAATTCACTTACTATGGATTTCCCAACCACATCTGCTGGAAGTTTGTTCCAAGCTTCAACCACTCTTTCAGTAAAATATTATTTCCTGACATTGCTCCTAATCTTACCCACAGCTAATTTCAGATTGTGTCTCCTTGTTCTTGTGTTTAGCATCTTATTGACAACACTTCCCTCCTGAACCTTGGTTAAACCTTTATGTAAATGTAGTGTAGTTTTATAGGCTTGGGGGGCATTGTGACATCATCAATCACCAGGCAAGCCTCTGATTGGCTGCCATGGTCACATGACCCAATATATCAATTTCCATACAGACATAGCTATTCCAGGCAGAAATGAGAGATATTATTGCAGATTTTGCATTGGGGACCGAGAGCCTCAGATGACTCTTCTGAGAGCAGTGATACGCCCTGCAGGCTGCACTTACAGAATTTTTTATTTAACTGCCATGCTCCCTTTTAAAAGTCCTGCCCTTTTTGAAGGTAGCCCCACCCCTTTCATTCTATGCTACACCTAGGGTTGCCAGTTTTCAGAACGAAAAATTAACTCCAAAGTTTATTTGGCTAAAAGGGCAGTGGCGTTAGGGGTGTGGTTTAACATAGAGTGCTATTACACATATATGGTTTCATCATATTTCAAGTTTTGCACCATTTTTCCCGTCGCTTTCATTATAAAATGCAGCCAAAAATCATGCAGTGGTCTCATATGTTAACAGGTGTAATGAATGAGCTCTTATGGAGAAAAAACAACCAAAAGGAGAGAAAAATTAATCTCCTTCACCTATTTCACTGCTGCCCCTGAACCATATGGCTCCATGCAGGAGCCCAGATTGACCAGGTTTATGATACTGCGCTGTTCTAGAAAACCAATTGAAGATGGCGGTTTATTGCCACAGTTAGCGATACAAAATGTCTGTTTTGATAGATTCATCAGGGGATCAGCAAAAACACATCCAGTATATAATACTACTGGTGCCACATCCATTTTTTTGTTTTTCTGTAAAAAAATGGATCCTGCACCATTGACTTACACTGTGTTTCATGCCGGATCCGTCTTGATCAGGATTTCATGACACTCTCAAAAACGCTGCTTGCAGTGCTGTTCTGTGTGTCATGGGAATGAAACAAAAGGAATGCATCTTGGCGCACTCTGTTCCAGACTCCAATAATATATTGTGTATTACCTTCAGATCTGATGCTTCCAAGGACCCTTCCTCCCACGCTTACCCAAATCCTAATGAAGGAAAACAAAATTGCCAAATGTCCCATAAAATCCTATCCTCTTCTTCCTTAGATATACCCCTGCAATAAGAAAACAAACACCCTCAAGCACCCGAAGCCCCTATTCCTTCCTTCCTTAGAGATGTACTCCCCCATAAGAAACCAACAGTCTTCAAATACCTAAGCCACATTTGTAAGCCCACAACTTAGCAACCCCTATCCTTTCTTAAACCTCCGTCAAGCCACCTACTCTGCTAGGGCAGGGGTCCCCGCTACATGGCTCACACTGAGATGAATTTCTGAAACAAATCTGCCTTTAGGGAATATACCCTTAGAAATACTAGACATGCAACTTGTGGCCAGTACTTTTAGGGGTATTCTTTTGTATTGCAGTTGTCACACTTTAGGGGTGTATGCAGGCACAGTTGAGGCTACACAAAAACTTACATTGCATGACAATTTTATTAGAAACTTTTTAGTGACTAAAGAACTTGTCTATAACTTTGCAGTACCCCAAAATAGGGTACTTGCAAACTTTTCTTGTTATGTCGTGTTTTATAATGTTATTTAACATGTTAATATCTTGAAATGTACCAAAATATCGCTGTATGGATCAGTCGGGTTTAATAATCCTGACTCAGCCCCTGCAGGAAGTTAGGTGTGGGTGTGGGATATGGGTCTGTCCCTAGCTGAGCCTAGAGAGTAGTTAGCATAGGAAATAAGAGCTCTGACATGTGCTCTGTTCCTCATAAGACAAGGCTAACGATGAAGGGAGAGACTCCCGAAGCGCGTTTAAGCCTAAAGCCTTAGAGGATTGTCGACACTAACTACGGCCTCATAACGGCTTCATCTTGAGGAGCGCTCCGAAAACCATCGCAAAGATCCCGATCAGGTGACCACTCGCGTCATACCATAGACGCGGGAACTACATCCCCGGACATCACGAGGGACGCCGAGAACCTCACCAGCAGATCGTGCTTTGCGAATTCGGCCAGGAACAGCTTACCGACACCAGAGGATTCGTTCCTACAACAGCTCCGGTTGGTGGGTAAGTGATCTCTGTAGCCGGAGACTGCGCGGGACGCCGCGCTCAGGCACAGAGCACCTATTCTTCCGACAGCACCGCGGCAGCTAACAACTATATACACCATTCTGAAGCCCCAGGTGAAGCTAGACCCTTCGTGGTTTGCCCAATACAAGACTTACCATATGTTCCACTAGTTCCACATTACGGGACCATATCAATAGACTATTTTTTCCCATTTATTTCCTAAGTGGCAATTTTATTTTTATATTTTTCATTTTTATCTCTTATTTTTACTTTTATTCTATTTTAAGTGGCATTTCTTCACATGGGATCATTGACCTTCATAATTATGAACCACATCTATAATCAGCATTATCATTGATATCCATTTTTATTAATAAACTAGATTAGATTCTACCCATATACGAGTGTGCCTGCTTACCTCTTCATCGTTTAAGAGAAAGAACTCTCTACTTTTATAGCACTCCAGGAAAGAGAGAAAGAAATAAAGTTGTTGAAATTGTTTAAACAAATTTCTGGATTGTTGGCAACCCTGCCCCATAGTTTGACTCGTCCTGGCCAGCCATAACTCAAACCTTTATCCCACAGCTGGCAATTACAGTTCTCCTCTGTGGTTGTTAACAATTCGGAACAGACATTTTCCTTGAGTAGGGATGTCCATGATAACTTTGAAGTGCATGGTCAGATCTCATAAATAAAGACTCTGTATAAGAGATCTGAACTTTTACCTACAACGGGCCACCCCCCAGAGCGATCGATTCCCAGTGTTTAGGATGCCAGGTGGTATGTTGCGGCCCTTATAGTTTGTGTCATGGTGTTCCTACCCTGATACTGTTGCTCCCTGGGGTTAGCCTCCGTAGCAACAAAGGAGTCGTAGTTGGTGGAGTAAGTAGAGTCCAGACTTGGTGAAGTTTAACGGTTTTACTAGGATAAACTTCCAATAAACTTGTGTCATCCAAACAATATGTGATCTTTCATCCACTAAAAACCAGCACCGTTCTTAAAAGCTGTGACAATTGTTTATTCTTGAGTACAGCAAGCACATTGAAAATATCAAGGCACCCCAACTGTAAACGCGTTTCGAACAAGTATCATGTCCTTAATCATTTTGGTAATGATTAAAGACATGTAGTTTGTCTAAAACACGTTTACAGTCGGAGTGGTATGATAATTTGTATGTTCTTGCTCTACTCAAGAATAAAGGATCGTCACAGCTTTTAAGAACGGTGCTGATTTTCACTTAATGGATTACAAAGGTTGGAAATCAGACTATAACTGTGCACGTCTGGTACAGAAAAGGTACAGGCGAGCTGGAGCGTACTTTTGCATAATATGTGATCTTTCTCTTGGCTCCAGCAGGCTAAGGGTAAACTGGCAGGTGAACTTGAATACTTTGATTTATCTGTCTGCTGCTGTGCTAATTTCTGGCTTCAGTCTGGTTACTGGACTTTCTAGCAGTTTTGATACCGTTGAGTGGGGCGCCTTTGGCTGTGGACCCCTCGTAATACTCTGTCTGTAAACTGCCTGAAGTCAGGGTGCTTTACCAGCTGCTTTCCGGGGCTCCTGCAGCTGGAGGGGGATCGCTCCCTTACTGCACCATGTCTGCTCCCTTTGGACTCTAAACTCAACTCCCTATATAGCTTCCTGCAACCCTTTCCTTGGTAGAAAGTAGTACTAGCCCACTTCTGCCCAAAAGGGGAAGAATGGAATGGTAAGTTGGACATTGCCACCTGCTGAACAACCAGGCACCTTATATGTAATACCAGTTGCATAACAATATTATTAAGGCATGGTATCAGAGGACCTGGAATTTAATACACAGATGACATTCTTTTTAAAAACCATTAGAGACAGTAGCTAGGTGTAAAATTGGTAGTGCCACCTCTGGGGTACTACACACTGAGATGCTATAACTGAGATATCCATGTTAAAAGTTAAGGTGCATTTAAACGGCTATGTCCGTTTTGCGGAAGTGTGTAGTTCTGGTTCCCAGACTTTTGCTGTTCCTTAGCTCCTCCCATCTGCACCGCTAGACTCTTCCTCCTGTAATTGATTTATAGGACCAGGCATCAGAGGAGGCGTCTCTCCTGGCCCTTTAATCCTGTGCCTGAATAGTGTAGTACACCCACATAGATATGCAGTAGATACCATTCTCCTAGCCCTGCCACAAAGAAAACTACTCCACATATGCCAAGGGTGCACTGCACGGTCCTAGCATGGACTTATAGTCCCAGCCAAGATGATGCTTCTGATGACTGGTCCAATTACCATTAGGGTAAACCCAGTGTGACCAGCAGTGTACACTTAGCTATGGGATGTGATGACAAAGTTCTATCAAGGACAAAACACACAGACCAGTTAAGATTTTTATTTTTTATTTTTATTTTTAAAGATAATATGGTGTTAATGGGTAAGATAAAGACCATGATGTTATTGGTCTTTTTGGCCATGATGTTTCTAGCCTTCTTGACCTTGATGTTAGTGGTCTACTTGGCCATGATGTTATTGACCTCTTTGACCATGATGTTTTTAGTCTTTTGGATAGAAAAAGATGGTGGATGAGCGGCTTTCTGAAGGAGAGTTTTAAGAGATGGTGCGTATATCTCTGATGTCCTGGGGTGTGGTCGAAATATTCAGATGGAATAGATGTTTCAAGCTTTAGCAATGAGATGTTACTGTGGAAAGACGATGATGTTACTTTCGTCTCTTGAGCTTTTGATCTTCTTGACCATAATGTTTTTGGTCTTCTTTGCCATATTTTTGGCCTCCTTGACCTTGATGTTTTTGGTCTTCTTGGCCATGATGTTTTGGGTCTTCTTGGCCAGGATTTTTGGCCTCCTTGACCTTGATGTTTTTGGTCTTGGTGGCCATGATGTTTTGGCCTGCTTGACCTCCTTCTTTATGGCAACTGTCTTATCTTTTAATTGATTGGTCAGTTTCTTCACTCTCTTAGCCACATATTTTTCACTGCCTTACTCTTCACACCCTCATCAGCAGCACTGTCATCTTCACTCTCCTCTCTTTCCTGCTCGTTTTCCACCATGTAGTTAGATGCTGCTATCAACCAATCTGACAAGGTACGACGTTGTTCTTCTTCGTCATCACCTTCTTCAATGTCCCTATGCTTTTTACAGCATGATGTTTCTTAGGAGCTATGAAAATATAAAAATAATGGAATTAGGAATTCAAAATGGATATTGGAAGCAAAAGGTGAAATGTCAGATGATAAAATTGCAGGATGGCACTTAGCCTCTCCTAGTTATAGAATTCGTCTTACCTGGTGTATGCAGCATCATTGAAAGCAATCCGGTTGGTGATTCGGGCCTCATCACTCGTTTGCCCTTAAAGAGCTCCTCCTCGACTTGCAGATATTCAGGATGGAATTTACGACTAGAAAGGAAAAAAATATATAAATTCTCAAAACAGGACAACAAAAAGTAATATTTGATAAAGGACATGTGTGGGGCATGGGACTCCATATCATAGTCCCGGACTTCCATCTAAAGTAACATCCCCCAATTGCTTACCACCCTATCCCTGAGCTTAACTATGGGTCTAAATCATGTTGCTTAAATATGATGTCTCTAACCTGAGCTGAAAACATTGGGGAATTGAATAACCAGTCTCTATTGAAGTCTCCATAAAAGTCCCCCAAATATATAAGAGTGTAAACTTACTAAACGTAGATGAATAGCAACAGTCCGAGCCCCAGGGCGATGACAATGAGCGATGTTCCAGCCACGACCACTTTGGCCAAAGTTGGCCTTCCTGGAATCACTGTAGAAACACATGAAATGAGATGAAAAATCACAGAATAAGTATTAAATCTCACAAGGAGTTTAACAGAAAATAAAATTTAAATGCAAAAATTCTATTACCTGAATTCCAGAACCGGTCAGATGTTTCACGGAACCAGGCAGCAGGCACTGATTCTGCAAAAGTATAAAAAAAAAGTTATAAAATAAGCTGCAAATCCACGTAGCAGCAGTAGAAGTCAGAGGCATTCTATGATGGTCCAGTGGGTGGCGCTGTGTAATTATATGCCAGATCTACATTGACATTGATTATAAAAGGAGCTTGGGTCTTATATATCTGTATATGCATTAGTTCATTGGTCCATTTGAGCTGACACTTACCCTTTTTGCCAGGCAGTCTCCTCATCAGGGGATGGACCCCGGAATATTTGGATCCTAAAAAGAAAAAGTTTGCGATGAACCATAGAAACATAGAAGAGTGACGGCAGATAAAGACCACCTGGTCCATCTAGTCTGCCCTGATATTATTTCTTTTTTATCTTAGGATAGCCCAGGCATATTTAAATTCACTTACTATGGATTTCCCAACCACATCTGCTGGAAGTTTGTTCCAAGCTTCAACCACTCTTTCAGTAAAATATTATTTCCTGACATTGCTCCTAATCTTACCCCCAGCTAATTTCAGATTGTGTCTCCTTGTTCTTGTGTTTAGCATCTTATTGACAACACTTCCCTCCTGAACCTTGGTTAAACCTTTATGTAAATGTAGTGTGAATAAGTCCTAAGGGTAAATTTTACGCGCCCTTCGCTTTGGATGCGGCAAGCCAACTTGCAGTTTAGCAGCACTGAATGGAGCTAAACCGCGAGCGGACACCTGTTGTGGCTTCAAGCAATGTATGTCCGCACTGCACCAAGAAGGGATATGTCTCTTTTGGCACTGTCATGGCTTTAAACTATTGGGCTGCAACAATGGGAAGCAGACACGCAACTGTCTCTGGAATTTTGGTGTGATGTTTGTGCCAAAATTGCAAATTCCACCATATAAAGGGCCCTAAGGGGTTATTATAAGGTTTAGGGCAGCAAATGGGGATGAGGGGAGTGGTGAAATAAGCATCCGTGGTGGTCTGGGGCAGTAAGGAGCTAATTTGATCATGCCTTACCTGGTCCTGGCAGTGGTCTCCCATGTCCTTGGACAATGAGAGAAAAAATAATGAAGACAATCGCTGTGATCCTCATTGCAAAGTCGCTTTCTCAAAACCAAGTGAGAAATGGTTGCCCCCTGAAGCCGCCCACGCCTTTTTATAGGCTTGGGGGCATTGTGACATCATCAATCACCAGGCAAGCCTCTGATTGGCTGCCATGGTCACATGACATAACCACTTCAGCCATTCAGCAGCAGGTTAAAGCAGACATACACAGGGCTGTCACCCATAGTGATCAATCACAGCACTGCTTTCATTTCACCAGTGCAGTTTATGAAATAAAAGCTGAGCTCTGATTGGTTGCTATGGGGACCAATTACATTTATTTTTTTCAGACATTTTTGATAAATGAGGCACATTCTATCACCTAAGTTTTCTTGCCATCCACTTCAATGCTCACACATCGAGCAAAGCCTGAGGCTGCACTACTGAGACATTCTGATGTTCCTGGAGACAAGAATGGTTGAAAATGAGATGAATGTATCAATTTCCATACAGATATAGCTATTCCAGGCAGAAATGAGAGATATTATTGCAGATTTTGCATTGGGGACCGAGAGCCTCAGATGACTCTTCTGAGAGCAGTGATACGCCCTGCAGGCTGCACTTACAGAATTTTTTATTTAACTGCCATGCTCCCTTTTAAAAGTCCTGCCCTTTTTGAAGGTAGCCCCACCCCTTTCATGCTATGCTACACCTAGGGTTGCCAGTTTTCAGAACGAAAAATTAACTCCAAAGTTTATTTGGCTAAAAGGGCAGTGGCGTTGGGGGTGTGGTTTAACATAGAGTGCTATTACACATATATGGTTTCATCATATTTCAAGTTTTGCACCATTTTTCCCGTCGTTTTCATTATAAAATGCAGCCAAAAATCATGCAGTGGTCTCATATGTTAACAGGTGTAATGAATGAGCTCTTATGGAGAAAAAAACAACCAAAAGGAGAGAAAAATTAATCTCCTTCACCTATTTCACTGCTGCCCCTGAACCATATGGCTCCATGCAGGAGCCCAGATTGACCAGGTTTATGATACTGCGCTGTTCTAGAAAACCAATTGAAGATGGCGGTTTATTGCCACAGTTAGCGATACAAAATGTCTGTTTTGATAGATTCATCAGGGGATCAGCAAAAACACATCCAGTATATAATACTACTGGTGCCACATCCATTTTTTTGTTTTTCTGTAAAAAAATGGATCCTGCACCATTGACTT
Source organism: Bufotes viridis (assembly GCA_033119425.1). NCBI lineage: Eukaryota > Metazoa > Chordata > Amphibia > Anura > Bufonidae > Bufotes > Bufotes viridis. The sequence goes on from JAKVIS010004528.1 coordinate 9,868, forward strand.
ACACTGTGTTTCATGCCGGATCCGTCTTGATCAGGATTTCATGACACTCTCAAAACGCTGCTTGCAGTGCTGTTCTGTGTGTCATGGGAATGAAACAAAAGGAATGCATCTTGGCGCACTCTGTTCCAGACTCCAATAATATATTGTGTATTACCTTCAGATCTGATGCTTCCAAGGACCCTTCCCCAAATCCTAATGAAGGAAAACAAAATTGCCAAATGTCCCATAAAATCCTATCCTCTTCTTCCTTAGATATACCCCTGCAATAAGAAAACAAACACCCTCAAGCACCCGAAGCCCCTATTCCTTCCTTCCTTAGAGATGTACTCCCCCATAAGAAACCAACAGTCTTCAAATACCTAAGCCACATTTGTAAGCCCACAACTTAGCAACCCCTATCCTTTCTTAAACCTCCGTCAAGCCACCTACTCTGCTAGGGCAGGGGTCCCCGCTACATGGCTCACACTGAGATGAATTTCTGAAACAAATCTGCCTTTAGGGAATATACCCTTAGAAATACTAGACATGCAACTTGTGGCCAGTACTTTTAGGGGTATTCTTTTGTATTGCAGTTGTCACACTTTAGGGGTGTATGCAGGCACAGTTGAGGCTACACAAAAACTTACATTGCATGACAATTTTATTAGAAACTTTTTAGTGACTAAAGAACTTGTCTATAACTTTGCAGTACCCCAAAATAGAGTACTTGCAAACTTTTCTTGTTATGTTGTGTTTTATAATGTTATTTAACATGTTAATATCTTGAAATGTACCAAAATATCGCTGTATGGATCAGTCGGGTTTAATAATCCTGACTCAGCCCCTGCAGGAAGTTAGGTGTGGGTGTGGGATATGGGTCTGTCCCTAGCTGAGCCTAGAGAGTAGTTAGCATAGGAAATAAGAGCTCTGACATGTGCTCTGTTCCTCATAAGACAAGGCTAACGATGAAGGAGAGACTCCCGAAGCGCGTTTAAGCCTAAAGCCTTAGAGGATTGTCGACACTAACTACGGCCTCATAACGGCTTCATCTTGAGGAGCGCTCCCGAAAACCATCGCAAAGATCCCGATCAGGTGACCACTCGCGTCATACCATAGACGCGGGAACTACATCCCCGGACATCACGAGGGACGCCGAGAACCTCACCAGCAGATCGTGCTTTGCGAATTCGGCCAGGAACAGCTTACCGACACCAGAGGATTCGTTCCTACAACAGCTCCGGTTGGTGGGTAAGTGATCTCTGTAGCCGGAGACTGCGCGGGACGCCGCGCTCAGGCACAGAGCACCTATTCTTCCGACAGCACCGCGGCAGCTAACAACTATATACACCATTCTGAAGCCCCAGGTGAAGCTAGACCCTTCGTGGTTTGCCCAATACAAGACTTACCATATGTTCCACTAGTTCCACATTACGGGACCATATCAATAGACTATTTTTCCCATTATATTTCCTAAGTGGCAATTTTATTTTTATATTTTTCATTTTTTATCTCTTATTTTTACTTTTATTCTATTTTAAGTGGCATTTCTTCACATGGGATCATTGACCTTCATAATTATGAACCACATCTATAATCAGCATTATCATTGATATCCATTTTTATTAATAAACTAGATTAGATTCTACCCATATACGAGTGTGCCTGCTTACCTCTTCATCGTTTAAGAGAAAGAACTCTCTACTTTTATAGCACTCCAGGAAAAGAGAGAAAGAAATAAAGTTGTTGAAATTGTTTAAACAAATTTCTGGATTGTTGGCAACCCTGCCCCATAGTTTGACTCGTCCTGGCCAGCCATAACTCAAACCTTTATCCCACAGCTGGCAATTACAGTTCTCCTCTGTGGTTGTTAACAATTCGGAACAGACATTTTCCTTGAGTAGGGATGTCCATGATAACTTTGAAGTGCATGGTCAGATCTCATAAATAAAGACTCTGTATAAGAGATCTGAACTTTTACCTACAACGGGCCACCCCCAGAGCGATCGATTCCCAGTGTTTAGGATGCCAGGTGGTATGTTGCGGCCCTTATAGTTTGTGTCATGGTGTTCCTACCCTGATACTGTTGCTCCCTGGGGTTAGCCTCCGTAGCAACAAAGGAGTCGTAGTTGGTGGAGTAAGTAGAGTCCAGACTTGGTGAAGTTTAACGGTTTTACTAGGATAAACTTCCAATAAACTTGTGTCATCCAAACAATATGTGATCTTTCATCCACTAAAAACCAGCACCGTTCTTAAAAGCTGTGACAATTGTTTATTCTTGAGTACAGCAAGCACATTGAAAATATCAAGGCACCCCAACTGTAAACGCGTTTCGAACAAGTATCATGTCCTTAATCATTTTGGTAATGATTAAAGACATGTAGTTTGTCTAAAACACGTTTACAGTCGGAGTGGTATGATAATTTGTATGTTCTTGCTCTACTCAAGAATAAAGGATCGTCACAGCTTTTAAGAACGGTGCTAATTTTCACTTAATGGATTACAAAAGGTTGGAAATCAGACTATAACTGTGCACGTCTGGTACAGAAAAGGTACAGGCGAGCTGGAGTGTACTTTTGCATAATATGTGATCTTTCTCTTGGCTCCAGCAGGCTAAGGGTAAACTGGCAGGTGAACTTGAATACTTTGATTTATCTGTCTGCTGCTGTGCTAATTTCTGGCTTCAGTCTGGTTACTGGACTTTCTAGCAGTTTTGATACCGTTGAGTGGGGCGCCTTTGGCTGTGGACCCCTCGTAATACTCTGTCTGTAAACTGCCTGAAGTCAGGGTGCTTTACCAGCTGCTTTCGGGGCTCCTGCAGCTGGAGGGGGGATCGCTCCCCTTACTGCACCATGTCTGCTCCCTTTGGACTCTAAACTCAACTCCCTATATAGCTTCCTGCAACCCTTTCCTTGGTAGAAAGTAGTACTAGCCCACTTCTGCCCAAAAGGGGGAAGAATGGAATGGTAAGTTGGACATTGCCACCTGCTGAACAACCAGGCACATTATATGTAATACCAGTTGCATAACAATATTATTAAGGCATGGTATCAGAGGACCTGGAATTTAATACACAGATGACATTCTTTTTAAAACCATTAGAGACAGTAGCTAGGTGTAAAATTGGTAGTGCCACCTCTGGGGTACTACACACTGAGATGCTATAACTGAGATATCCATGTTAAAAGTTAAGGTGCATTTAAACGGCTATGTCCGTTTTGCGGAAGTGTGTAGTTCTGGTTCCCAGACTTTTGCTGTTCCTTAGCTCCTCCCATCTGCACCGCTAGACTCTTCCTCCTGTAATTGATTTATAGGACCAGGCATCAGAGGAGGCGTCTCTCCTGGCCCTTTAATCCTGTGCCTGAATAGTGTAGTACACCCACATAGATATGCAGTAGATACCATTCTCCTAGCCCTGCCACAAAGAAAACTACTCCACATATGCCAAGGGTGCACTGCACGGTCCTAGCATGGACTTATAGTCCCAGCCAAGATGATGCTTCTGATGACTGGTCCAATTACCATTAGGGTAAACCCAGTGTGACCAGCAGTGTACACTTAGCTATGGGATGTGATGACAAAGTTCTATCAAGGACAAAACACACAGACCAGTTAAGATTTTTATTTTTTTATTTTTATTTTTAAAGATAATATGGTGTTAATGGGTAAGATAAAGACCATGATGTTATTGGTCTTTTGGCCATGATGTTTCTAGCCTTCTTGACCTTGATGTTAGTGGTCTACTTGGCCATGATGTTATTGACCTCTTTGACCATGATGTTTTTAGTCTTTTTGGATAGAAAAAGATGGTGGATGAGCGGCTTTCTGAAGGAGAGTTTTAAGAGATGGTGCGTATATCTCTGATGTCCTGGGGTGTGGTCGAAATATTCAGATGGAATAGATGTTTCAAGCTTTAGCAATGAGATGTTACTGTGGAAAGACGATGATGTTACTTTCGTCTCTTGAGCTTTTTGATCTTCTTG
>JAKVIS010004529.1:0-13801 GCA_033119425.1 Bufotes viridis
AACGGCTTCTGGTATCGCCGATACGGCACAGGTAGGTTGAGTGGTAGGGCCTCGGGCTACTTGAGGGACCTTGCCCTGGTGTCCGAGCTTAAGACATGTCCTCCTAGTAGGATATGTCGAACTAACCCCTCAATTTTATCAGTGTAAGGGTTTAGTATTGCCGCAGAGTGCACCTGCTTTTGCTATTGTTATGTTTTTGATTGTTCTCCACATCCACATTATCGCTATCGTATGTAGGATGGTTATTGTGGTACTTGTAGTCTGTTGCTGGCATCTTCCATTGTATGCATTTTTTTGCTGTTGATTGCCCCTAGCAATGGACTACAAGTGCAGGATGTGCTCCCCTAGATACATGCACAACTGCATATGGGTTGAGCATATCCTGCTTGTTAAACACCACACCACGTTTTCTAATGGTTACCACAATAACCATCCTACATAAGGTAACGATTATGTGGATGTGCATAACAATCAAAAACTTAACAATAGCAAAGACAGGTGCACTCTACGGTAATACTAAACCCTCACACTGATGTTAAAATTGAGAGGTTAGTTCGACATAGCCTACTAGTAGGACATTTCTTAAGCTCGGGCACCGCGCTAAGGTCTCTCAAGTAGCCCGAGGCCCTACCACTCACCTACCTGTGCCGTATGGGCGATACCAGGGGCCAGTGCGCAAATTATGGGAGCATGAGGCCTGACAAACAGCTTATCAGTAACCTCCAGCATGTGGCCATGCTTGCAATAGGAGGTGGGAGGTGCCTGTGAGCCCCACCCAAGACTGGCTGATATGGCCCATGGCTTAACAGGTGCACCTAAATGTAGCCTGTAGATGAAAAACAGGCACATTTAAATTGGAGTTTATACACCTCCAAACATAAGAATATACAAACCGTTAGAAAAACGTGGTGTTAAACAGGCAGGATATGCTCAAACCCATATGCAGTTGTGCAGGTATATAGGGGAGCAAATCCTGCACTTGTAGTCCGTTGCTGATGGCAATCAACAGCAAAAAAATGCATACAATGGAAGATGCCAGCAACGGACTACAAGTACCACAATAACCATCCTACATAAGGTAACGATTATGTGGATATGGAGAACAATCAAAAACTTAACAATAGCAAAGACAGGTGCACTCTACGGTAATACTAAACCCTCACACTGATGTTAAAATTGTGAGGTTAGTTCAACATATCCTACTAGGAGGACATGTCTTAAGCTCGGGCACCGCGCCAAAGTCTCTCAAGTCTCAAGTCTCTCAATTTTAACATCAGTGTGAGGGTTTAGTATTACTGCAGAGTGAACCTGTCTTTGCTATTGTTAAGCTTAGTAAGACCGCAGTGTGCACCTGTCTTGTCATTTGTTATTGCTATATTGTTATATTGTTAATCACATCCACACAATTGCCATCTTGTGTAGGATGTCTATTGTGGTACTTGTGGCCCACTGCGGGCATCCTCTACTGTATGCATTTTTGCGGTGATCGCCATTACCAACCAGCCACAAGTTCAGGATCTGCTCCCCTGTATATATATGCACAACTGCATCCTCGGTTGAGCACATCTTGCTTCATGCCACCTTACAGTTGTTTTGTAAAATGCAGAAAGGCATCCATATGTCTGGCTGCTCACCAGATGATGCCACTATGCCTCAGGAGTGGTTAATGTAATTTTATTTATCTTGCCCAGCTCTGTGCAGAACAGTTGTTTTCATGCTGCCGGTGTTTTCTGAGGGTAGGATTACCCATGTAAAGGACTGCAGTTCCTATAATTCCTCTCCCCTCTCACAGACATTGCCTATTTTTACAACTGCCTGAGTACCCCTGTCACCGCCAGTTCTGTGAGAAGGTCAGACAGACGTTCTTCCCTACCTTTTGTAGGACGTTCTTTGTTTTGGTTTCACTTTGTCAGCAACTTTCCTTCTGCCAGGTGTCACTCATTTAGACTAATCGTCTTCCTTTATATTCCCTCCCATACTGCCTCACTTTGCGGTGTATACTACTTCCTGGATGAAGTGTTCACTGCTGAAGGCTGCTGCTGCTGTTTGCTCAGATAAGTCTTTTCCCTTTATTGTGTTTCCTTGCTGGCTTGATTCTAGGTGACCCTGACTCCGTCCATATTCAGTGCAGGGAGCTGGTGGTCGTGTCCCCTCACTATTATAGGGTTTTCAGGTGTCACACAGCCTTAGGTACGTGGGCATGCAATCGTCTACCATTGAGGCCTCTGCATGGGTGTAGCAGTCAGGGAGAGCTCTTAGGGTTTTATAGGGCTCACCTATACTCTCTTTAGTTTGGGATCAAGCCAGTCAGTCATTTATTTATAAGTTCCAGCAATCTGCAACATCATCCGTGACATTCTTCAACGGCAACTCAAACCCTGCTACTCAGATGCTGCTTCTTTCTTTAACATACTCCTACAACATCCATGTATTCACCTGTTCCCAAACTGAACAAATAAAAGCAGATCTGTACCTGGCAGTTTTTTTTTCTTATATTTTGCCTATATGTTTGTTCTGCTCCTTATTACTGTCACCACCCTTGTCCTCTTCCACTTCCACTTTTCTCTGTGGTCATGTACTGTTTGCCTTCCCTCATAACTCCCACTTCTATGGTTGCCCTAAGTGAAACTACCACCGTAGCTACTAGTGTTCCTACAACTACCACCATGGCGGAAAGTAGTAATACAGCAACCAGCAACGCTTCTATGCATTTTTTGTCATCATATCCTTCTATCACACTTAGTAAGTATATTTATTCACTTAGCCTGCATAAGCTTATTCATTCTCAAATATTTTAAATTCACATGTGAAAAAAAAGTCATTTGGACTGGAGTGAGTATAAGGTTGGTAACTGTAACACAAACCAATAAATCAACCACACTAATCTGTGATCTTACAAAAATTTTAAAAAACTTTGGCATATTTTTTTAACCCCTTAAGGACCCTATTTCACCCTAAGGACCTGGCCATTTTTTGCAAATCTGACCGGTGTCACTTTATGTGGTGATAACTTTAAAACGCTTTTTCTTATCCAGGCCATTCTGAGATTGTTTTTCATCACATATTGTACTTCATAACAGTGGTAAAATAAAGTCGAAAAATTTCATTTTTATTTATAAAAAATACAAAATTTACTAAAAATTTTGAAAAATTAGCAATTTTCCAAGTTTCAATTTCTCTACTTCTATAATACATAGTAATACCACCAAAAAAAGTTATTGATTTACATTCCCCATATGTCTACTTCATGTATCGATCATTTTGGGAATGCTATTTCATTTTTTGGGGACGATACAAGGCTTAGAAGTTTAGAAGAAAATCTTGAAATTTTTCAGAAATTTTCAAAAACCCACTTTTTAGGGACCAGTTCAGGACTGAAGTCACTTTGTGAGGCTTACATAATAGAAACCACCCAAAAATTACCCCATTCTAGAAACTACACCCCTCAAGGTATTCAAAACTGATTTTACAAACGTAATTAACCCTTTAGGTTTTCCACAAAAGTTAATGGCAAATGGAGATAAAATTTCAGAATTTCGATTTTTTAAAAAAAAATTCAATTTCAATCAATTTTTTCCAGTAACAAAGCAAGGGTTAACAGCCAAACAAATCTTAATATTTATTCCCCCGATTCTGTAGTTTGCACGAACACCCAATATGTGGTCGTAAACTGCTGTATGGCCAAACTGCAGGGCGCAGAAGGAAAGGAGCGCCATATGGTTTTTGGAAGGTGGATTTTGTTGGACTGTTTTTTTGACACTATGTCCCATTTGAAGCCCCCCGAAGCACCCCTAGAGTAGAAACTCCAAAAAAGTGACTCCATCTAAGAAACTACACCCTTCAAGGTATTCAAAACCAGTTTTACAAACTTTGTTAACCCTTTAGGTGTTCCACAAGAGTTATTGGCAAATGGAGATGATATTTCAGAATTTCTATTTTTTGTTACCTTGTCTCAAAAAAAGTGTAATATAGAGCAACCAAAAATCATATTTACCCTAAAATAGTACCAACAAAACTGACACCTTATCCCGTAGTTTCCAAAATGGGGTCACTTTTTGGAGTTTCTACTGTAGGCGTGCATCAGGGGGCTTCAAATGGGACATAGTGTCAAAAACCAGTCCAGCAAAATCTGCCTTCCAAAAACCATATGGCGTTCCCTTCCTTCTACGCCCTGCCGTTTGGCCATACAGCAGTTTACGACCACATATGGGGTGTTTGTGCAAACAAGAGAATCAGGGCAATAGATATTGAGTTTTGTTTGGCTGTTAACCTTGCTTTGTTACTGGAAAAATGGATTAAATGGAAAATTTGCAAAAAAATTGCTGTTTTGGGACCGTTTTTATTTTTTGCTATTTACATTGTTGAAGTGACAGGTTAGATTGTGTGCTATTTCTATAGAGCAGGTTGTAACGGACACGACAATACCAAATATGACTACTTTTTAGGGTTTTTGTTTCAGTTTTACATAATTGAACAAAATTATTTTTAGTGTCTCCACATTCTGAAAGCCATAGTTTATTTTTTATTTTTGGCGACTGTCTTATGTAGGGGCTCATTTTTGCGGGATGAGATGGCGGTTTGATTGGCACTATCTTGGGGTGCATATGACATTTTGGTCGCTTGCTATTACACTTTTTGTGATGTAAGGTGACAAAAATGGCTTTTGACACCGTATTGATTTTTTTTTATGTGTTCAGCTGAGGGGTTAGGTCATGTGTTATTTTTATATAGCAGGTTGTGACGGACGCGCGATACCTAATATGTATACTTTTTATTTATTTATATAAGTTTTACACAATAATATCATTTTTTAAAACAAAAATAAATCATGTTTTAGTGTCTCCATAGTTTGAGAGCCATATATTTTTTTTTGGGCAATTGTCCTATGTAGGGGCTCATTTTTTGCGGGATGAGGTGGCGGTTAGATTGACACTATTTGGGGGGTCATATGAATTTTTGATCGCCTGCTATTACACTTTTTGTGATGTAAGGTGACAAAATAATGGCTTTTTGACAAAGTTTTGATTTAAATTTTTTTACACTTTTTACTTGAGGGGTTAGGTCAGGTGATATTTTTATAGAGCAGATTCTTACGGACGTGGAGATACCCAATATGTCTACTTTTTAGTTTTTTTTATACATTTAACACTAAAAAGCATTTTTGAAACGAAAAAAAATCATGTTTTAGTCTGAGAAGCATAGTTTTTTTATTTTTTGGCCAATTGTTTTAGGTAGGGGCTCATTTTTTGCGGGATGAGATGGCGGTTTGATTGGTACTATTTTGGGAAGCATACGCTTTTTTGATCGCTTTGTTTTACACTTTTAGTGATGCAAGTTGCCCAAAAATGGCTTATTTACACCATTTTTGTTTTTTTTTTATGGCGTTCACCTGACGAGTTCAGTCATGTGATATTTTTATAGAGCAGATTTTTACGGACGCGGCGATACCTAATATGTGTAGTGTATTTTTTATTATTTTTTTTTTATTCAGTGATATGTGTTTTTTTTCATTTTTCATAAGAGGGCAGCGGGTGATTGAAGCAGAAGGAGTGGAGCCCCCTTCCTCTGCGATCCCATCCTGTTGGGGGGCTGCAAAGGCACCCTTCCTATTATAGGGTTTTCAGGTGTCACACAGCCTTAGGTACGTGGGCATGCAATCGTCTACCATTGAGGCCTCTGCATGGGTGTAGCAGTCAGGGAGAGCTCTTAGGGTTTTATAGGGCTCACCTATACTCTCTTTAGTTTGGGATCAAGCCAGTCAGTCATTTATTTATAAGTTCCAGCAATCTGCAACATCATCCGTGACATTCTTCAACGGCAACTCAAACCCTGCTACTCAGATGCTGCTTCTTTCTTTAACATACTCCTACAACATCCATGTATTCACCTGTTCCCCAAACTGAACAAATAAAAGCAGATCTGTACCTGGCAGTTTTTTTCTTATATTTTGCCTATATGTTTGTTCTGCTCCTTATTACTGTCACCACCCTTGTCCTCTTCCACTTCCACTTTTCTCTGTGGTCATGTACTGTTTGCCTTCCCTCATAACTCCCACTTCTATGGTTGCCCTAAGTGAAACTACCACCGTAGCTACTAGTGTTCCTACAACTACCACCATGGCGGAAAGTAGTAATACAGCAACCAGCAACGCTTCTATGCATTTTTGTCATCATATCCTTCTATCACACTTAGTAAGTATATTTATTCACTTAGCCTGCATAAGCTTATTCATTCTCAAATATTTTAAATTCACATGTGAAAAAAAAAGTCATTTGGACTGGAGTGAGTATAAGGTTGGTAACTGTAACACAAACCAATAAATCAACCACACTAATCTGTGATCTTACAAAAATTTTAAAAAACTTTGGCATATTTTTTAACCCCTTAAGGACCCTATTTCACCCTAAGGACCTGGCCATTTTTTGCAAATCTGACCGGTGTCACTTTATGTGGTGATAACTTTAAAACGCTTTTTCTTATCCAGGCCATTCTGAGATTGTTTTTCATCACATATTGTACTTCATAACAGTGGTAAAATAAAGTCGAAAAATTTCATTTTTATTTATAAAAAAATACAAAATTTACTAAAAATTTTGAAAAATTAGCAATTTTCCAAGTTTCAATTTCTCTACTTCTATAATACATAGTAATACCACCAAAAAAAGTTATTGATTTACATTCCCCATATGTCTACTTCATGTATCGATCATTTTGGGAATGCTATTTCATTTTTGGGGACGATACAAGGCTTAGAAGTTTAGAAGAAAATCTTGAAATTTTTCAGAAATTTTCAAAAACCCACTTTTTAGGGACCAGTTCAGGACTGAAGTCACTTTGTGAGGCTTACATAATAGAAACCACCCAAAAATTACCCCATTCTAGAAACTACACCCCTCAAGGTATTCAAAACTGATTTTACAAACGTAATTAACCCTTTAGGTTTTCCACAAAAGTTAATGGCAAATGGAGATAAAATTTCAGAATTTCGATTTTTTAAAAAAATTCCATTTCAATCAATTTTTCCAGTAACAAAGCAAGGGTTAACAGCCAAACAAATCTTAATATTTATTCCCCCGATTCTGTAGTTTGCACGAACACCCAATATGTGGTCGTAAACTGCTGTATGGCCAAACTGCAGGGCGCAGAAGGAAAGGAGCGCCATATGGTTTTTGGAAGGTGGATTTTGTTGGACTGTTTTTTGACACTATGTCCCATTTGAAGCCCCCGAAGCACCCCTAGAGTAGAAACTCCAAAAAGTGACTCCATCTAAGAAACTACACCCTTCAAGGTATTCAAAACCAGTTTTACAAACTTTGTTAACCCTTTAGGTGTTCCACAAGAGTTATTGGCAAATGGAGATGATATTTCAGAATTTCTATTTTTGTTACCTTGTCTCAAAAAAAGTGTAATATAGAGCAACCAAAAATCATATTTACCCTAAAATAGTACCAACAAAACTGACACCTTATCCCGTAGTTTCCAAAATGGGGTCACTTTTTTGGAGTTTCTACTGTAGGCGTGCATCAGGGGGGCTTCAAATGGGACATAGTGTCAAAAAACCAGTCCAGCAAAATCTGCCTTCCAAAAACCATATGGCGTTCCCTTCCTTCTACGCCCTGCCGTTTGGCCATACAGCAGTTTACGACCACATATGGGGTGTTTGTGCAAACAAGAGAATCAGGGCAATAGATATTGAGTTTTGTTTGGCTGTTAACCTTTGCTTTGTTACTGGAAAAATGGATTAAAATGGAAAATTTGCAAAAAAATTGCTGTTTTGGGACCGTTTTTATTTTTTGCTATTTACATTGTTGAAGTGACAGGTTAGATTGTGTGCTATTTCTATAGAGCAGGTTGTAACGGACACGACAATACCAAATATGACTACTTTTTAGGGGTTTTGTTTCAGTTTTACATAATTGAACAAAATTATTTTTAGTGTCTCCACATTCTGAAAGCCATAGTTTATTTTTTATTTTTTGGCGACTGTCTTATGTAGGGGCTCATTTTTGCGGGATGAGATGGCGGTTTGATTGGCACTATCTTGGGGTGCATATGACATTTTGGTCGCTTGCTATTACACTTTTTGTGATGTAAGGTGACAAAAATGGCTTTTGACACCGTATTGATTTTTTTTTATGTGTTCAGCTGAGGGGTTAGGTCATGTGTTATTTTTATATAGCAGGTTGTGACGGACGGCGATACCTAATATGTATACTTTTATTTATTTATATAAGTTTTACACAATAATATCATTTTTAAAACAAAAATAAATCATGTTTTAGTGTCTCCATAGTTTGAGAGCCATATATTTTTTTTTGGGCAATTGTCCTATGTAGGGGCTCATTTTTGCGGGATGAGGTGGCGGTTAGATTGACACTATTTGGGGGTCATATGAATTTTTGATCGCCTGCTATTACACTTTTTGTGATGTAAGGTGACAAAATAATGGCTTTTTGACAAAGTTTTGATTTAAATTTTTTTACACTTTTTACTTGAGGGGTTAGGTCAGGTGATATTTTTATAGAGCAGATTCTTACGGACAGTGGAGATACCCAATATGTCTACTTTTTAGTTTTTATACATTTAACACTAAAAGCATTTTTGAAACGAAAAAATCATGTTTTAGTCTGAGAAGCATAGTTTTTTATTTTTGGCCAGTTGTTTTAGGTAGGGCTCATTTTTTGCGGGATGAGATGGCGGTTTGATTGGTACTATTTTGGGAAGCATACGCTTTTTGATCGCTTTGTTTTACACTTTTAGTGATGCAAGTTGCCCAAAAATGGCTTATTTACACCATTTTTGGTTTTTTTTTATGGCGTTCACCTGACGAGTTCAGTCATGTGATATTTTTATAGAGCAGATTTTTACGGACGCGCGATACCTAATATGTGTAGTGTATTTTTATTATTTTTTTTTTATTCAGTGATATGTGTTTTTTTTCATTTTTCATAAGAGGGCAGCGGGTGATTGAAGCAGAAGGAGTGGAGCCCCCTTCCTCTGCGATCCCATCCTGTTGGGGGGCTGCAAAGGCACCCTTCCTATTATAGGGTTTTCAGGTGTCACACAGCCTTAGGTACGTGGGCATGCAATCGTCTACCATTGAGGCCTCTGCATGGGTGTAGCAGTCAGGGAGAGCTCTTAGGGTTTTATAGGGCTCACCTATACTCTCTTTAGTTTGGGATCAAGCCAGTCAGTCATTTATTTATAAGTTCCAGCAATCTGCAACATCATCCGTGACATTCTTCAACGGCAACTCAAACCCTGCTACTCAGATGCTGCTTCTTTCTTTAACATACTCCTACAACATCCATGTATTCACCTGTTCCCAAACTGAACAAATAAAAGCAGATCTGTACCTGGCAGTTTTTTTTTCTTATATTTTGCCTATATGTTTGTTCTGCTCCTTATTACTGTCACCACCCTTGTCCTCTTCCACTTCCACTTTTCTCTGTGGTCATGTACTGTTTGCCTTCCCTCATAACTCCCACTTCTATGGTTGCCCTAAGTGAAACTACCACCGTAGCTACTAGTGTTCCTACAACTACCACCATGGCGGAAAGTAGTAATACAGCAACCAGCAACGCTTCTATGCATTTTTTGTCATCATATCCTTCTATCACACTTAGTAAGTATATTTATTCACTTAGCCTGCATAAGCTTATTCATTCTCAAATATTTTAAATTCACATGTGAAAAAAAAAAAGTCATTTGGACTGGAGTGAGTATAAGGTTGGTAACTGTAACACAAACCAATAAATCAACCACACTAATCTGTGATCTTACAAAAAATTTTAAAAAAACTTTGGCATATTTTTTTTAACCCCTTAAGGACCCTATTTCACCCTAAGGACCTGGCCATTTTTTGCAAATCTGACCGGTGTCACTTTATGTGGTGATAACTTTAAAACGCTTTTTCTTATCCAGGCCATTCTGAGATTGTTTTTTCATCACATATTGTACTTCATAACAGTGGTAAAATAAAGTCGAAAAATTTCATTTTTATTTATAAAAAAATACAAAATTTACCAAAAATTTTGAAAAATTAGCAATTTTCAAGTTTCAATTTCTCTACTTCTATAATACATAGTAATACCACCAAAAAAGTTATTGATTTACATTCCCCATATGTCTACTTCATGTATCGATCATTTTGGGAATGCTATTTCATTTTTGGGGACGATACAAGGCTTAGAAGTTTAGAAGAAAATCTTGAAATTTTTCAGAAATTTTCAAAAACCCACTTTTTAGGGACCAGTTCAGGACTGAAGTCACTTTGTGAGGCTTACATAATAGAAACCACCCAAAAATTACCCCATTCTAGAAACTACACCCCTCAAGGTATTCAAAACTGATTTTACAAACGTAATTAACCCTTTAGGTTTTCCACAAAAGTTAATGGCAAATGGAGATAAAATTTCAGAATTTCGATTTTAAAAAAAAAAATTCCATTTCAATCAATTTTTTCCAGTAACAAAGCAAGGGTTAACAGCCAAACAAATCTTAATATTTATTCCCCGATTCTGTAGTTTGCACGAACACCCAATATGTGGTCGTAAACTGCTGTATGGCCAAACTGCAGGGCGCAGAAGGAAAGGAGCGCCATATGGTTTTTGGAAGGTGGATTTTGTTGGACTGTTTTTTGACACTATGTCCCATTTGAAGCCCCCCGAAGCACCCCTAGAGTAGAAACTCCAAAAAGTGACTCCATCTAAGAAACTACACCCTTCAAGGTATTCAAAACCAGTTTTACAAACTTTGTTAACCCTTTAGGTGTTCCACAAGAGTTATTGGCAAATGGAGATGATATTTCAGAATTTCTATTTTTGTTACCTTGTCTCAAAAAAAAGTGTAATATAGAGCAACCAAAAATCATATTTACCCTAAAAATAGTACCAACAAAACTGACACCTTATCCCGTAGTTTCCAAAATGGGGTCACTTTTTTGGAGTTTCTACTGTAGGCGTGCATCAGGGGGCTTCAAATGGGACATAGTGTCAAAAAACCAGTCCAGCAAAATCTGCCTTCCAAAAACCATATGGCGTTCCCTTCCTTCTACGCCCTGCCGTTTGGCCATACAGCAGTTTACGACCACATATGGGGTGTTTGTGCAAACAAGAGAATCAGGGCAATAGATATTGAGTTTTGTTTGGCTGTTAACCTTTGCTTTGTTACTGGAAAAATGGATTAAAATGGAAAATTTGCAAAAAAATTGCTGTTTTGGGACCGTTTTTATTTTTTGCTATTTACATTGTTGAAGTGACAGGTTAGATTGTGTGCTATTTCTATAGAGCAGGTTGTAACGGACACGACAATACCAAATATGACTACTTTTTAGGGGTTTTTGTTTCAGTTTTACATAATTGAACAAAATTATTTTTTAGTGTCTCCACATTCTGAAAGCCATAGTTTATTTTTTATTTTTTTGGCGACTGTCTTATGTAGGGGCTCATTTTTTGCGGGATGAGATGGCGGTTTGATTGGCACTATCTTGGGGTGCATATGACATTTTGGTCGCTTGCTATTACACTTTTTGTGATGTAAGGTGACAAAAATGGCTTTTGACACCGTATTGATTTTTTTTTTTTTTATGTGTTCAGCTGAGGGGTTAGGTCATGTGTTATTTTTATATAGCAGGTTGTGACGGACGCGGCGATACCTAATATGTATACTTTTTATTTATTTATATAAGTTTTACACAATAATATCATTTTTTAAAACAAAAATAAATCATGTTTTAGTGTCTCCATAGTTTGAGAGCCATATATTTTTTTTTGGGCAATTGTCCTATGTAGGGGCTCATTTTTTTGCGGGATGAGGTGGCGGTTAGATTGACACTATTTGGGGGTCATATGAATTTTTGATCGCCTGCTATTACACTTTTGTGATGTAAGGTGACAAAATAATGGCTTTTGACAAAGTTTTGATTTAAATTTTTTACACTTTTTACTTGAGGGTTAGGTCAGGTGATATTTTTATAGAGCAGATTCTTACGGACGTGGAGATACCCAATATGTCTACTTTTTAGTTTTTATACATTTAACACTAAAAAGCATTTTTGAAACGAAAAAATCATGTTTTAGTCTGAGAAGCATAGTTTTTTATTTTTTGGCCAATTGTTTTAGGTAGGGGCTCATTTTTTTGCGGGATGAGATGGCGGTTTGATTGGTACTATTTTGGGAAGCATACGCTTTTTGATCGCTTTGTTTTACACTTTTAGTGATGCAAGTTGCCCAAAAATGGCTTATTTACACCATTTTTGTTTTTTTTTTATGGCGTTCACCTGACGAGTTCAGTCATGTGATATTTTTATAGAGCAGATTTTTACGGACGCGGCGATACCTAATATGTGTAGTGTATTTTTATTATTTTTTTATTCAGTGATATGTGTTTTTTTTCATTTTTCATAAGAGGGCAGCGGGTGATTGAAGCAGAAGGAGTGGAGCCCCCTTCCTCTGCGATCCCATCCTGTTGGGGGGCTGCAAAGGCACAGCAGTCCCCCGATGGGAGATGGAGGGAGCTCCCTCCCTGTTAACCCTTCCATACCGCGGTCCGTACGGACCGCGATGCGGAAAGGGTTAAGCGGCTGGCATCTGATCAAGCACAGATGCCAGCCGTTTCTATCAGAGTGTCAGCAATGTGCTGACACTCTGATAGACCCACTAGACACCAGGGATACATTACAGAGGAGGCGGGCGGGGATCGCAATCGCGATCCCGCCCGCCACCTGCCCCGCCTCCTGCACCGGCTCCCGCCGCCCGCAACCACGCCCCTGCACCCCGCAGCCACAATATGATTGGGGGCTGCAGGGGGTTAAAAATAAACACATTGGGGGCATTAACCCTCTGATCCCCGCGGTCACAGACCGCGGGGATCAGAGATCGCACAAAGCTGCAAACCGCAGGTCTGAATTGACCTGCGGTTTGCAGCGATCGCTGATATGGGGGGGTCACAAGACCCCCCTGGGCATTGTAACAAGGTACCTGCTGAATGATTTCAGCAGGTACCTTGTTCCGATCATTCCGGCTGAGCAGCAGTGATCGGAACTACTCATGACGTACCTGTACGTCATGGGTCCTTAAGGACTCGGAAACCGTGACGTACAGGTACGTCATGCGTCCTTAAGGGGTTAAAAGGTCAGTTTGACAAATTCCATTACAATATACTGTCAGTAACTGTGAAGCACACCAATACCCTACACAGCAATAGTCTACATACCCTACACACACACAGAGTCCAGACTTGTTGCCTCAGTCGTGTGACTATGCTCATTAGCAGAACAGCAGACAGAAGCCCCTGCTGATGGCTGCTCCATCCATCATTTCTCATTGCAGAGAAGAGGGAGAAGCATTGCTTGTCTTGGTCTCACTTTTTCTCTCATTCTCTACCATTCGGCCCCTGCATGCATCCCACCTTTCACTGTATATGAAGATGCTAATTTTGATAGTAAGTCTGACAGATGTGGAGAGGAGAAGGTGTTGTAAAAAAATGTGCATCATGTTTAATATTAGTGGATGGCCCTGTCCCCTGAAAAGTGCTGTCCTAGGAATTTGACCTCCAATACATTGTGATAAATATGGCTGGAGCAATAGTCCCTCATGATTGGCTAAGGCTCACTGCAAGAAAATATGGGCATGCCTGTTGGGATGGGGCCATGTGATCCTCTTTCTACATCTTCCCATCTTCCCTGTATTCTGATATATAAAATGGCAGACACCAATATATGTAGGATGAATCCCCCCAAAAATTGTATTAACTAGAAACCGAAGTTCCTGGGAAATTTGCAATGAATTTGATTTGTGTG
>JAKVIS010004530.1:0-13865 GCA_033119425.1 Bufotes viridis
CAAAATAAATGAGAGTGGCCTTCTTCGGTGGTGGTTGATATGACGCATGATTCCTTGCTGTGGGACCTGTATCCTCTGTCTGGGTGCTGGGCCGAAATAAATGAGAGTGGCCTTCTCCGTTGGTGGTTGATATGAGGCATGATTCCTTGCTGTGGGACCTGTATCCTCTGTCTGGGTGCTGGTCCAAAATAAATGAGAGTGGCCTTCTCCGTTGGTGGTTGATATGACGCGTGATTCCTTGCTGTGTGACCTGTATCCTCTGTCTGGGTGCTGGGCTGAAATAAATGAGAGTAGCCTTCTCCGTTGGTGGTTGATATGACGCATGATTCCTTGCTGCGGGACCTATATCCTATGTCTGGGTGCTGGTCCAAAATAAATGAGAGTGGCTTTCTCCGGTGGGGGTTGATATGACGCCTTATTCCTTGATGTGGGACCTAGCTCCTCTGTCTGAGTGCTGGTCCAAAATACATGAGAGTGGCCTTCTCCGGTGGTGGTTGATATGACACATGATTCCTTGCTGTGGGTCCTGTATCCTCTGTCTTGGTGCTGGTCCAAAATAAATGAGAGTGGCCTTCTCCGGTGGGGGTTGATATGACGCATGATTCCTTGCTGTGGGACCTCTCTCCTCTGTCTGGGTGCTGGTCCAAAATAAATGAGAGTGGCCTTCTCCGGTCGTGGTTGATATGACGCATGATTCCTTGATGAGGGACCTCTCTCCTCTGTCTGGGTGCTGGTCCAAAATAAATGAAAGTGGCCTTCTCCGTTGGTGGTTTATATGAGGCATGATTCCTTGCTGTGGGACCTGTATCCTCTGTCTGGGTGCTGGTCCAAAATACATGACAGTGGCCTTCTCCGGTGTGGGTTGATATGACGCATGATTCCTTGATGTGGGACCTCTCTCCTCTGTCTGGGTGCTGGTCCAAAATAAATGAGAGTGGCCTTCTCCGGTGGTGGTTGATATGACGCATGATTCCTTGCTGTGGGACCTGTATCATCTGTCTGGGTGCTGGGCTGAAATAAATGAGAGTGGCCTTCTCCGTTGGTGGTTGATATGAGGCATGATTCCTTGCTGTTGCACCTGTATCCTCTGTCTGGGTGCTGGTCCAAAATAAATGAGAGTGGCCTTCTCCGGTGTGGGTTGATATGACCCATGATTCCTTGATGTGGGACCTCTCTCCTCTGTCTGGGTGCTGGTCCAAAATACATGAGAGTGGCCTTCTCCGGTGGTGGTTGATATGACGCATAATTCCTTGCTGTGGGACCTGTATCCTCTGTCAGGGTGCTGGGCCGAAATAAATGAGAGTGGCCTCCTCCGTTGGTGGTTGATATGAGGCATGATTCCTTGCTGTGGGACCTATCTCCTCTGTCTGGGTGCTGGTCCAAAATAAATGAGAGTGGCCTTCTCCGGTGGGGGTTGATATGACGCCTTATTCCTTGATGTGGGACCTCTCTCCTCTGTCTGGGTGCTGGTCCAAAATACATGAGAGTGGCCTTCTCCGGTGGTGGTTGATATGACGCATGATTCCTTGCTGTGGGACCTGTATCCTCTGTCTGGGTGCTGGGCCGAAATAAATGAGAGTGGCCTTCTCCGTTGGTAGTTGATATGAGGCATGATTCCTTGCTGTGGGACCTGTATCCTCTGTCTGGGTGCTGGTCCAAAATACATTACAGTGGCCTTCTCCGGTGGGGGTTGATATGACGCATGATTCCTTGATGTGGGACCTCTCTCCTCTGTCTGGGTGCTGGTCCAAAATAAATGAGAGTGGCCTTCTCCGTTGGTGGTTGATATGACGCATGATTCCTTGCTGTGGGACCTGTATCCTCTGTCTGGTTGCTGGTCCGAACTAAATGAGAGCGGTCTTCTCCGGTGGTGGTTGATATGACGCCTTATTCCTTGCTGTGGGACCAGGGCCGGCGCTACCGTTAGGCGAACTAGGCGTTCGCCTAGGCCACCGGCCTGCTGGGGGCCTTCTGGTGGGCTCCCCCTGTCTGGGGCTGCAGCGCTGGGCGAGCGGCTCTTGAGCCACCCCCAGTGCCTGCTCTACCAGTAAATTACCGGTGCAGAGGAGGCGGGCAGCAAGGGAGGCTGTTCTAGCAGCTCCCCACTCCTCCCTCGCGCGCCCTCTGTGATGCCGGGAGCCGGAATATGACGTCATTCCGGCCCCAGCATATTAAACAGCGCGCTGGAGGACTGAGGAGCTGCACCACACTGGGGAGGTGAGTGTCTGACTGTGTGTGTCTGTCTGTCAGTGAGTGTATGTCTGTCAGTGTGTGTGTCGTTCAGTGAGTGTGTGCATGTCCATCTGTGTGTGCGTGTCCGTCTGTCAGTGTGTGCGTGTCCGTCTGTCAGTGTGTGCGTGTCCGTCTGTCAGTGAGTGAGTGAGTGAGTAACATGGCGGGGGGGCGGCAAAATGTATCTTTGCCTAGGGCGGCAAAAATCCTTGCACCGGTCCTGTGTGAGACCTGTATCCTCTGTCTGGGTGCTGGTCCAAAATACATGAGAGTGGCCTTCTCCAGTGGTGGATGATATGACGCATGATTCCTTGCTGTGGGACCTCTCTCCAATTGATATTGGTTTTATTTATTTTATTTTATTTTAATTCATTTCCCTATCTACATTTGTTTGAAGGGGATTTACCTACATTTTGCTGCCTTTTGCAGCCCTCTAGCCCTTTCCGGGAGTCTTTTACAGGCTTTTTAGTGCCCAAAAGTTCGGGTCCCCATTGACTTCTATGGGGTTCGGGTTCGGGATGAAGTTAGGGTTGAGTTCGGATCACGAACCCGGACTTTTTCCGGAAGTTCGGCCGAACCTCTCGAACCCGAACATCCAGGTGTTCGCTCATCTCTAATCGCAGGGCATCATTCTTTGCCTCCTGTAGCCTCCTCCTCCTACTCCGCTTCCTCCTCCTCTGCTTCCACCAGCTCATCCAGTCAGCCACACACCTTCACCACCAACTTTAGCACAGTCCAGGGTAAACGTCAGCAGGCCATTCTGAAACTCATATGTTTGGGGGACAGGCCCCACACCGCGCAAGAGTTGTGGCGGGGTATTGAACAACAGATTGACGAGTGGTTTCTGCCGGTGAGCCTCAAGCCCGGCCTGGTGGTGTGCGCTAATGGGCGAAATCTCGTAGCAGCTCTGGGACTAGCCGGTTTGACACACATCCCTTGCCTGGCGCATGTGTTGAATTGGTGGTGCAGAAGTTTATTCACAACTACCCCGACATGTCAGAGCTGCTGCATAAAGTGCGGGCCGTCTGTGCGCGCTTACGGCGTTCACGAACTGCCGCTGCTCGCCTGTCTGCGCTTCAGCGGAACTTCGGCCTTCTTGCTCACCGCCTCATATGCGACGTGCCCACTAGGTGGAACTCCACCTTGCACATGCTGGAGAGACTGTGCGAGCAGCAGCAGGCCATAGTGGAGTTTCAGCTGCAGCACGCACGCGTCAGTCGCAATGCGGAACAGCAACACTTCACCACCAATAATTTGGACTCCATGCGAGACCTGTGTGCCCTGTTGCGCTTTTTGAGTACTCCACCAACATGGCCAGTGGTGATGACACCGTTATCAGCGTTACAATACCACTTCCATGTCTCCTTGTGAAAACGCTTAGGGCGATGATGGAAGAGGAAGTGGCCCAGGAGGAAGAGGAGGATGAGGGATCATTTTTAGTACTTTCAGGCTAGTCTCTTAGAAGTGGCTCAGAGGGAGGTTTATTGCAACAGCATAGGCCAAGTACAAATGTCGCCAGCCAGGGCCCACTACTGGAGGACGAGGAGGGTGAGGAGGAATTGGAGGAGGATGAGGTCGAAGCAGGTTCACATCAGGGTGGCATCCAACACAGCTCAGGCCCATCACTAGTGCGTGGCTGGGGGGATACGGAGGACGATGACGATATGCCTCCCACAGAGGACAGCTTGTCCTTACCTCTGGGGAGCCTGGCACAGATGAGCGACAACATGCTGCAGTGCCTGCGCAACGACAGCAGAGTTGCCCACATTTTAACGTGTGCGGACTACTGGGTTGCCACCCTACTGGATCCCAGGTACAAAGACAATGTGCCCACCTTACTTCCTGCACTGGAGTGTGATAGGAAGATGCGCGAGTACAAGCGCACGCTGGTAGAGGCGCTCCTGAGAGCATTCCCAAATGTCACAGGGGAACAGGTGGAAGCACAAGGCGAAGGCAGAGGAGGAGCAAGAGGTCGCCAACGCAGCTGTGTCATGGCCAGCTCCTCTGAGGGCAAGGTTAGCATGGCAGAAATATGGAAAAGTTTTGTCTCCACGCCACAGCTAACTGCACCACCACCTAATACAGAACGTGTTAGCAGGAGGCAGAATTTCACTAACATAGTTGAACAGTACGTCTGCACACCCCTCTACGTACTGACTGATGGTTCGGCCCCATTCAACTTCTGGGTCTCCAAATTGTCCACATGGCCAGAGTTAGCATTTTATGCCTTGGTGGTGTTGGCCTGCCCGGCGGCCAGCGTTTTGTCTTAACGTGTATTCAGCACGGCAGGGGGCGTCATTACTGACAAACGCAGCCGTCTGTCCACAGCCAACGTGGACAAGCTGACGTTCATAAAAATGAACCAGGCATGGATACCACAGGATCCTGTGCCTCCCTTGTGCAGAATAGACATTTATAACTGCCTCCCCCTCAACCTTGTATTCTTGTACTCCGGGGTACTTCTTTATTGAATCCTCATTTTTTTTTACTTTACCATGATCTTGCGGTGCAACCCAAAGTTGAATGAACCTCTCCTCAATCTGGGCGGCGGGGCCTAAATAACTGAAAGTGGCCTGTTACAATGGTGGGTCACATAAAGCCGGAACCTCTGCCATGCGACCTCTCTTCTCTGTCTGGGTGCTGGGGCCTAAATAACTTAAAGTTACCTTCTCCAGTGGTGGGTGATATGACGCATTATTCCTTGCTGTGGGACCACTCTCCTCTGACTGGGTGCTGGGGCCGAAATAACTGAAAGTGGCCTTATCAAGTGGTGGGTGATATGACGCCTTATTACTTGCTGTGGGACCTCTCTCCTCTGTCTGGGTGCTGGGGCCTAAATAACTGAAAATGACCTTTTCCAGTGGTGGGTGATATGATGCATGATTCCTTGCTCTGGGACCTCTCTCCTTTGTCTGGGTGCTGGGGCCGAAATAACAGAAAGTGGCTTTCTCCATTGGTGGGTCACTTGAAGCCTGATTTTCTGCTATGGGACCTTTCTCCAATTGATATGTCTTAATTTTTATTTTATTTTATTTTAAGTCATTTCCCTATCCACATTTGTTTGCAGGACATATACCTACATCTTGCTGGCTTTTGCAGCCCTCTATCCTTTTCCTGGACTATTTTACAGCCTTTTTAGTGCCCAAAAGTTCGGGTCCCTATTGACTTCAATGGGGTTCGGGTTCGGGATGAAGTTCGGGTCGAGTTCGGATCCCGAACCCTAACATTTTCAGGAAGTTCGGCTGAACTTCTCGAACCTGAACATCCAGGTGTTCGCTCAACTCTACTCAGGACCAAGCTGATGACCATTGGAAACAGGACTATCATTTTTGACAAAGCACCAGTTAATATTATTTTTATTTTTATTATTTAATTTAAAGCGCTATGGGGAGACAGTAAAGGAATTGGCAGAGGGGGAGACGGAGGAGAAACGAGGGGAGAGGTGGATTAACTGGGCAGAAGAGTTGAGAATAGATTGGAGAGGAGCGAGAGTGAGGATATTGCAGTAGTTCAGATGGGAGATGACAAGAGCATGCACTATTATTTTAGTTGACTCAGGGGTGAGGAAGGCACAAATAAGAGATATTTTCTTAATTTGAAGACGGCAGGTGGAGGTGAGGGTTTGGATGTGTGGCTTAAAGGACAGAGCACAATCCAATGTTACCTGCAGGCAGTGGGCCTAGGAGATTAGAGAAAGAATTGTGCTATTAACTGTAATGAACAGGTCAGGTAGGGGTGCTGAGTGACATGGGCGAAAGACAATCTATTCAGTTTTCTCTATGTTAAGTTTTGGGCACCATGGCATTCTGGATAGCAGGGAAGTGACTTCAGGGCCAGATAGGTAGATTTTAGGGTCATCAGCATAGAGGTAGTATTGGAAGCCATGTGACTCTATGAGCTGTCCCAGGCTGAATGTAAAAAATGGAGAAAAGTAGGGGTCCTAGGACAGAGCCTTGAGGGATATCAACAGAGAGGGGGCGTGATGAGGAGGTAGTGTATGAATGGGAAACCCTGAAGATTCTGTTGGTGAGTAGTGATGATCGGCAGGGGCAATATTCAATATTTGCGATATTTTGCTAATATGTGGTAGAATATTTGTCATATATTCGCGAATATTCGTATTTGAGATTACTCTCTTGATTGCGAAAAATCGGCATTGTAAAAATGGCATAATGCAAAATTTGCATAGGGAAATACAGGCGTGGGTCACTTTGGCTATATTTGTCAAGCTGCTAGAAGTTTACTGAGTTTATCCTGAGAATGGAGAAAATGGTTTGCACAGCGGAACATTACAATAGCTTCATATGCAAAAAGAGTGCTCCAATATATTCACGATTACTCAAATTAGAATATTTTTTTCGCATTACGTGCAACTTCACATTTTAGCAGGTCTGACTATATATTACTGATTGGTGCAGTAAGTATTGTTTTGAACTTGACATTGCTGCCTTCTGTGGGGAATCGCTCTGGTAGACAGCGGTGCGGGTGCAGTACAGAGGCAAAGGGAGTCCAGGAAGTTCAGCAAACAGTGTTTAATTCACACTTGCATAAAATACAGTCACTTGGTGTTAATTCACACATAGAAAAAACTTAGGGCAAAACATAAAGTCCAAAACAGGATTCAATCACCTGCGGGGTTTAGGTGCGCGTTCGCACCTGGCTGTCAGCCCAGCCGCAGGAAAGTCCATACCTTAGGCTTCCAGGCCGACTGCTCGCCTCTTTGCTGAGCTCTTGCTTCCAGGTCAGAGAGCTCCACAGCACTATTAGCAGCTCCAGGACAATCACACCCCCAGCTGCTGGTGCTGGGTGTGTTTTAAAGGCCCGGGAAAAGTCCGGCCTGGACCGTGGGGAATAGGCACCTACCCAACTCTTTGCCTACTCCCAGTAAGAGCCGGCCCGGATTGGCTTTGCAGCCAAACTAAATACCAAGGTGTCAAGCAGCACTAGCTGCTGCTGACACACAAAAACCCGGCTCTTACCTCACCGAGGCCAAGAACCTCGGTGACACGTACCTCCCGTCGACAACGGTACCTTGCACCCTCTTACACACCCCCCCCCCCTTTGTTCAACCCTGAGGGGGTGAACACATGTGAGGCAGTGGACGCGGGACAGGGCATCTGCGTTACCCTGCAAGCGGCCTGCCCTGTGTTCTACGGAGAATTTGAAATTCTGCAATGATAGGAACCACCTGGTGACCCGAGCATTCCTCTCCTTGGCCTGGCTCATCCACTTGAGAGGGGAATGGTCGGTCACCAGACGGAACCTCCTCCCTAACAGGTAATAGCGGAGAGATTTGAGTGCCCACTTGATAGCCAGGCACTCCCTCTCCACTATACTATACCTGGTCTCGGCTGAGCTGAGCTTACGGCTCAGGAAGACAACGGGATGTTCTTCCCCATTGACTTCCTGAGACAGTACCGCACCGAGGCCTACCTCCGAGGCATCAGTCTGAACGATGAACTCCCTGTTGAAGTCAGGTGTCACCAAAACCGGGGACCCACACAGGGCCCACTTCAACCCAGAGAAAGCCTCCTCCGCCTTCTCACTCCAGTGAATCTTTCCAGACTTTCGTCCCTTCAACAGGTCTGTCAACGGCGCTGCTATTGTGGCAAAGTGGGGCACAAACCGCATGTAGTACCCTACAATTCCCAGGAACGACTTTACCTGCCTGGTGGTGACCGCTCGGGGCCAATTACATATGGCCTCTACCTTAGTTACCTGAGGTTTGATGACTCCCCGCCCAATGACATACCCCAGATACTTGGTCTCTTCTAATCCAATCGCACACTTTTTTGGATTGGCGGTTAGTCCAGCTTTCCTCAGGGCATCCACTACCGCCTGCACTTTGTGCAAATGGCTTTCCCAGTCGGTGCTGTGGATGACTACATCATCTAAGTAGGCCGAGGCGTACCGACGATGAGGTCGCAGCACAATGTCCATTAACCTTTGGAAGGTGGCGGGGGCGCCATGCAGGCCAAAGGGTAACACCTTGTAATGATACAGGCCCTGCGGGGTAACAAAAGCAGTTTTTTCCTTGGCCGACTCCGTTAAGGGTACCTGCCAGTACCCTTTAGTGAGGTCTAGCACAGAAAAATAACGGGCTTGCCCTAAATTCTCAACAAGCTCGTCTACCCGGGGCATGGGATACGCATCAAACTTGGACACTTCATTTAACTTGCGAAAATCGTTGCAGAACCGCAGCGTCCCATCCGGCTTGGGTATTAGGACTATGGGACTGGCCCACTCACTTTTCGACTCCTCAATGACATCGAGCTTCAACATTAATTGCACTTCCTCCGCGATGGCCCGTCGCCGAGCCTCAGGTACCCGGTATGGTTTTAACCGGATCTTGGCCTGAGGCTCAGTGACGATGTCATGTTGGATGAGAGACGTGCGGCCAGGGAGGTCCGAGAACACATCCGTGTTCCGACTGATGAACTCCTGACTTCCTGAACTTGTTTGGAAGACAGGCTGTCTGCAATTTTTACCGTGGTTACTGCTTCGCAGGCCTCGAACTGTGGGGCTGGACCCTTTCGCCTAGAAGCCCTGGCCGGGGCTGTTGTGCGTCGGCCGTGTCCCTATCTTTCCACGGCTTTAGTAAATTCACGTGGTACACCTGCTCCGGCTTGCGCCGCCTGGCTGGTGTACCTTGTAATTTACTTCCCCTACCTTCTCGATCACCTCATAGGGGCCCTGCCACCTAGCTAGGAACTTGCTGTCAAGGGTGGGTACCAGAACCAAAACCCGATCTCCCGGATTGAAGTCCCGTACCCGAGCCTGACGATTATACACCCTACTCTGGGCTTGTTGCGCTGCCACCATATGCTCCCGGACCAGCGGCAACACCCTTTCCATCCGTTCCTGCATCTGGGTGACATACTCAATGACACTTTTGTGGGGGACAGGCTGTTGTTCCCACGCTTCCTTGGCGATATCCAACAGGCCCCGAGGGTGTCTGCCATACAGCAGTTCGAAGGGCGAGAACCCAGTAGAGGCCTGTGGCACCTCTCGCACTGCGAACATGAGATAGGGCAGAAGCAGGTCCCAGTCCTTCCCATCTCTAGACACCACCCTTTTTAACATATTTTTAGAGTTTGGTTAAACCTTTCGACAAGACCGTCCGTTTGCGGATGGTAAGCGGACGTCCATAATTGCTTTATACGCAATAACTACACAGTTCCCTCATAACTTTGGACATAAAGGGGTCCCTTGGTCTGTCAGAACCTCTTTTGGCAGGCCCACACGGGAAAACATTTCCATTAACTCTTTGGCAATGAGCTTAGCTGAGGTATGTCGCAGAGGCACCGCCTCCGGATACCGAGTGGCATAGTCGAGAACTACCAGAATGTGTTGGTGGTCCCTGGCAGACTTTGGTACAGGCCCGATTAGATCCATAGCGATACGCTCAAACGGGACCTCAATAATTGGAAGAGGTACAAGGGGACTACGGAAATGTGGCTGGGGGCTATTTACCTGACAGGTTGGACAGGACTTACAATAATTCTTCTACCTCCTTGAACACACCAGGCCAATAAAACCGCTGCAGTATGCGGTCCTGGGTTTCTGCCACCCCAAGTGTCCCCCAAGAACATGTTGGTGGGCAAGCTCCATGACAAGCTTGCGATACGCTGTGGGCACCACCAACTGTTCAACAGGCTCACCCGGATTTGGTTCACCCGATATAACATTTCTTGGTGAACAACAAAGCGGGGAAATATTAACTCAGCCCCTGGTTTCTGGGGTTTACCATCAATGTCCACCACATTCTCCCAGGCCCTGGTTAGGGTTTGGTCCCGGTGTTGGGCGGTCCCAAAATTGTCTCCGGAGACGTGGAGGTCTGCCAACTCAGGTCCTGGTGGCAAGTCCTCCATGTCTCCCACCATTACACTCAGTGGGGGTGTCTCCCCCTCTATCACAGAAGTGGTGGTCACCCCTACGGCAGGCCCTTCGGACTCGGGCTCCCAGGGCTCTGGCCTCCCACTGGAACCAGGCCACTCTGCTAGGGTTACCCCTGTCTCATGGCTATTAGTCACTTTCATCTCAGGCCATAGTGACGGAAAACCAGGGAAGTCTCTCCCAATTATTAGTTCATAAGGTAGCTTTGTGGAGACCGCCACTTCACAAGTCCATGTGCCGGCCACCGTGGACAGAGACATTACGGCAGTGGGATAGTCCTTTAAGTCTCCATGTATGCATACCACACCAACTTTCCGGCCCGTATACTGGGAGGGCTGTACCAGGGCAGCACTTACCAGGGTTACTAGGCTCCCTGAGTCCAGCAGCGCCACTGCCAGGTTATCACCCACTTGCACCTGGCACAGATGACGATTGTCTATTGTCTCGGGGCGCCGGTTGCACACAGTCTCCGGGCATACATTGAAGCCCGGTACCCATAATTAGTCTCCATGGGTTCTCCCCGATGTGGACAGTCGGCCCTTACGTGGCCAGGCTCCTGACACCGCCAGCAGACAATCGGAGCCGGGTCTACAGGGGGTACACCCCGAGCAGGTTTCTCGGGTATCAGTCGTCGGGACTGGATGGGAGACCTCCGGGGTTTGACCGGCCCCTCCCAACAACACCCCTTGCAGGTTTTTGGTGGCCTCATAGCGCTCCACCAGATCAACCATTTCTAGGGCATTAGCGGGTGATACCTGGCCGATCCAGTGCTGAAGGGGGTAAGGCAAGGCCCTCCAGAACATGTCAGCCAGCAAACGGTCCAGCATAGCAGTCGGACTTAGAATATCAGGCTGCAGCCATTTTTGCAACCTGTGCAGCAACTCATAGTACTGCGGCCTGGCGGGTTCAGCCGCTTTAAAGTCCCACTGGTGGACCCGCTGAGCCCGGACCAACACGTTTACTCCCAGTCTGGCTAGGATCTCCCCTTCACCGTCGGGTAATCAGTAGCCTGGTCATCCGTTAAATCAAAGAAAACCTGTTGGGGTCCGGATGCCAGGAACGGAGCGACCACCTCAGCCCACTGGTCACGGGGTAACTTCTCCCTCACGGCCACCTTTTCAAAGACCGCCAGATATGTCTCCACGTCGTCCGAGGGGGTCATCTTTGGGATCGCCGCACGGACCGCTTTCCGGGCATCATGGTCGTGGTGGGACGCTCCTGCAGCTTGTAAAGCCATCACGTGCTGTAACAGTAGCTGGTTGGTCTCCCGCTGCTGCACGTTAGCCTCCATGAGGGCTTTCACAGCAGCCTCCATGTTGCCAGAAATTCCTGCTTGTAACTTTGCCGGTTTAATATATGCCATGCACTTGTGCTCAGCAAAACAAAAAAATTCGGGCGTTCACGCCAGCCTCACTGCGCATGCCCGCATCCTCCACCAAATGTGGGGAATCGCTCTGGTAGACAGCGGTGCGGGTGCAGTACAGAGGCAAAGGGAGTCCAGGAAGTTCAGCAAACAGTGTTTAATTCACACTTGCATCAAATACAGTCACTTGGTGTTAATTCACACATAGAAAAAACTTAGGGCAAAACATAAAGTCCAAAACAGGATTCAATCACCTGCGGGGTTTAGGTGCGCGTTCGCACCTGGCTGTCAGCCCAGCCGCAGGAAAGTCCACACCTTAGGCTTCCAGGCCGACTGCTCGCCTCTTTGCTGAGCTCTTGCTTCCAGGTCAGAGAGCTCCACAGCACTATTAGCAGCTCCCGGACAATCACACCCCCAGCTGCTGGTGCTGGCTGTGTTTTAAAGGCCCGGGAAAAGTCCGGCCTGGACCGTGGGGAATAGGCACCCACCCAACTCTTTGCCTACTCCCAGTAAGGGCCGGCCCGGATTGGCTTTGCAGCCAAACTAAATACCAAGGTGTCAAGCAGCACTAGCTGCTGCTGACACACAAAAACCCGGCTCTTACCTCACCGAGGCCAGGAACCTCGGTGACACGTACCTTGCACCCTCTTACACTTCTCATTGGCCCACAAGCAAGAAGTAGGGAGATATCATGTGTTCAGATTGAAAAAAATGAAGAATATTCAAAATTACGAATATATAGCACTATATTCTAAATATTCGCGAATTCTCGAAGTTGCGATATTCACGATTAGAATTCACTATTTGAATATTTGCGCTCAACACTATTGGTTAGGTATGAGGAGATCCAGAACAGGGCTAGTTCTTTGATGTCGAGGTAAGAGAGGACTTGTATGAGGAGAGAGTGGTCAACAGTATCAAAGGCAGAGGAAAGGTCAAGAAGGAGGAACACAGAGTAGTGGCATTTAGCTTTGGCAGTTAGCAGATCTTTGGTGACTTTGGTTCGGGCAGTTTCAGTGCAGCGATTGGGTCTGAAGCCATATTGCAGCTGTTCAGAAAGCGAGTGGGATGAAAGGTGAGAGGACAATTTGAGATGAACATGATTAAATGCCCTAACTGAGTCAAGGGCTGAAGTAATTGTGGTGTTGTAGAAAGCACTAATACACAAGAGGCCAATCAATCCAAAATGGCACCACCTGCCCCGTCTCCTGCCTCATCGACCCGTCTGGCAGAGAGCCATTGGGATCACACTTCTGCCTAAGAGACATGGACTCTATGGCCATTCAGGCCACATTATTCCCAGAGCTTTCCATTGCTGTGAAGACCATCACAAAACATCTACACGAACTGGGCCACAGTTTAGGGGGCCTAGATTGGTGCACAGAGAAGATATCTGATGCACTTGAGAAAGAAAAAGAGAAACTCTATGATTCAGTGTGCGATTTCTTAAAAAGATTGTCCAGTGGGATAATATT
Source organism: Bufotes viridis (assembly GCA_033119425.1). Lineage (NCBI taxonomy): Eukaryota > Metazoa > Chordata > Amphibia > Anura > Bufonidae > Bufotes > Bufotes viridis. The sequence continues at coordinate 12,967 of JAKVIS010004530.1, forward strand.
TTTCATATAAACATTTTCCACCAATTTATCACCTCTACACTTTCAGCAATTTTAGCTGTGTCAGTGTCATGAAGGGAAGATATGGTGGATAGTGGTGAGAGATAGTCTGAGAGTGTCTGAATGGAGAGGTTTTTGAGAGTTCTACGAGGGTGTGCTAGTTTATGTACTGGAGGGGCAGTTGAGGAGAGAGTGGTTAAAATGTAAGTAGATTGTGATCTGAGAAAAGGAGAGGAGTTTAGATAGGGAGCACAGGCTGGTGAAGACAAGGTCTAGCATGTGTCCGTCTCTCTGGGTGGCTGTGGAGGACCATTGTTTCAGTCCAAAGGAGGCAGTAAGAGATAGGAGTTTGGAGGCAGTCGAGTTTTGTGTGTCAATAGGGAAGTTTAAATCCCTGATGATAATGGAGGTGATGTCTTCTGAGAGAAAGTGAAGAAGCCAAGTATTGAAATGGTCAAAAAGTTACTAGTAGGGTCTAGTGGACGGTAGAGGACGGATATTTGAAGGTTGGAGTAAGAAAAGTTGCAGACTGAATGGATTTCGAAAGAAGGCAGGTTGTGAAAGGTTGGAGATGGGTTGAAGGAGCAGTTCCCTGATAACAGTAGGCCAACACTACCGCCTGGGTGGTCTGGGGCGGGGGGATTAAATAGAAGGATCCCATAGGATAGTGGGAGGATGTATTGGTGGTTGTCAGCCATGTTTCTGTGAGGCCCAGGAATAAACATTGGAGCAAAAGAGGTTGCGGATGTAGGAAAGTTTGTTGCAAATGGAGCATAAGTATCATAATGCTCTGAATAGAGAGAGTAGGGGAACAGGGTCATATGTATAGGTATAATGTTAGAGAAGTGAGAGCAGTTAGTGGCAGAGGATTTCTAATGGAGGGGAGATAGAATGGTGGAGAC
>JAKVIS010004531.1:0-13862 GCA_033119425.1 Bufotes viridis
CCCATCAATAACCACTTCCTTCCAGCGCCATCGTACCTTACGCCTTCTTTCTGTAGCGTGCATTGCGTTGTGTCATTGATCAAGCCGCCGAGGAGCAGGAGCTGGAAGATGAGGAAGTCGCAAAGCTGAATGAATTCCCAGGTGGGGCTACTCCATCTGAGACAAGTCAGCAGGAGTCTTAAGAGAAGTCAGAGGAGGAAGGTGGCTGGGGGGAGGAGGAGGAGCAAGAAGAGCAGGCTTTGAGAGGGACTTTAAACTTTTCGGGGATCCCTGGTGTTGTCCGTGGCTGGGGGGAGGTGACCGAGGACGACATTCTCCTGGGCGATGAGCAGGAGCCTGGGCGCTCCACTGCTTCCAATTTAGTGCAAATGGGGGCCTTCATGCTCCAATGTTTGAAGAGGGACCCAGTATAAAAAGCATAAAGGGCAAGGACCAGTAATGGCTGGCAACATACTTAGACCCCCAGGTACAAACATAAAATGCCGGACATGTTACCAGCATCACAGAGAGCTGGCAGAATGCAGCATTTCCAGGCCTTGCTGCGAGAGATTCTGCATTTTGCTGTTGCGAGCGCTGGCAGAGGAATTTCCACCCACAGCGAAACAGGTGCGGGTACCAATCCTACCGCGCCTGCAAGAAGATGGCGGTTTGAAGATGTGTTGGTCACTTCGGATATGAGATCATTCTTGTAGCCAAACAATCAACAGCCACTCTCCGGATCCAGCCTCAGGAAAGGCCTAGACCGACAGGTGTCCGACTACATCGGGTTAACGGCTGATGTGGATGCTCTGAGAAGCGAGGAACCCCTGGACTACTGGGTGTGCAGGCTTGACCTGTGGCCAGACCTGGCACAATTTGCCATGGAACTCTTGGCTTGCACCTCGTCGAGTGTCCTGTCTGAAAGGACATTCAGCGCAACAGGGGGGATTGTGAACGATAAGCACACTCACCAAGCTCACGACTACCTCACATTTCTAAAAATGAATGGAAATCAACACCTGTGATGACCATGTTTAATTGAATTTCCTCATGCCAGTTCACACATATCCATATGACAAGATGAGACAGCAGCACTCTTATGATTGCGATTAAAGAAGTTAGCTTTATTCAGATAATTTCTTATATGCAGCAAATTGTGTAATCGTGTGACGTTTCGGTCAAACGACCTTTCTCAAACACTATAGAATGACAAAAATATACAGAAAATACATATCAGATTTCATACAGAGATTCAAAATTTCAAGTCAATATGGCATGATTGAAGTATAATCAAAGTAGAAAATCAATCCATATGGAAGAAACATGATCGGATTTAAGGGAAGAAAAAAATCTACAACAGCGCCGGAAACAGTCAGCATAGTACAAGAGGTCTATTTTGCAGTGACTAAGGAAAATGGACGAGGCATATAGTATAGAGAGTACCAACAAAAGGTGGACATAGTGCTATGCATCGTAAACATAATAAACATAATGCTGTGTTAATACGCATAAGAATATATAGGGACCAACTATCTGGCATCATAAATAGAGAGAGAACCGGGCGCCCCTTCTGGAAGTTCTTTTACTTACCACTGCTGCTGGATCAAGTGAGAGTGGAAGAAATGGTAGGGAGAAATGAGGAGCTATGTAGCAGCGAGAGGGAGAGTAGGAATGAGTTAGATATGTGAATGAAAGTGAATCGCATGGTAGGAAGAATTAGACCTGTGTGAACAGCTTACCCTGTATGATAGCTAGAATCGTTGGGGGATCGAGTAAGGTGGTGTTTCCACACCCACCAGTAGTGTTGTTCTAATGACCTGGTACCAGACCGGGACCGGAAGAAGATGGCAGTGGACCGGAAGTGCGTCATGCGTCTCACACTGGGACGCATCATGTGAGCATAGTGACGAAAGGGGAAGTGTATGAGCCAGTACGATGCGTTCCAGCTTGGACCGCATCGTGAATAGAGTACTGCTAATAGTTATGAATAGAGATAATGGTTGAATATATGACTATATGATTAAAGTGATATAACTAAACCATATAATTACAGGAGTGTAGCTAAGAAGTGGAGTGAATAGTAATATAGTATTATAGATGAATGCATATAGGTAATTGTTAGCCTAATATCAATGGGTCATAAAGTTACCATGTATGTACACTCTTGTATGATTGGGTAGTGCTTATAATGATTACTGGGCCATGGGAAAATGTCTGGAGGGAAGGAAACAGATGTAGCAATATAACCAAACCATCTACCCAGTAGAATGTCATTATAGAAAGGGTGGAACAATGTAAGGGAATATATATCAGTAAGGTACTTAGTTAACAGTGTAATGTCTAAAATAGGTAAAGGGTCTAATAGTGGAGATTAGCATGTACATATACCGCAGTGGGAGACTAGGTAGTGGTAATTGCCATAATACCAAGAGCATAAAAATGACGCCATATGAGAAGGATACCAAACGAAGAAGGGGTCCGGTTCTCAATGTATCTAGTGAAGATAGAAAAAAATACATGTTAGTATATGGTAATTAAAACAGGCAGGTACATTTCTCAGACAAAGACTCAGATGAATGCGGATAATTCATAATCTCTATTGAGACCCCTAGGTTCCAAGCTCTGTAGTCTATGGATCCAATAGGCTTCTCGTTTTTGCAAAAGCCGTTGGCGATCCCCACCCCTTCTGGGTGCTTGTATCTGCTCGATAACCTGAAACTTGAGTTGTGATACATTGTGGTTCATTTGGTGGAAATGGTGTGGTACAGGGAGTAACAGATTCTGACAGCGTATCGTGGACTTATGTTGACAAACTCTATCACGAATACTTTGCGTAGTCTCACCCACATAGACCAGCCCACATGGGCATTTGAGTAGATAAACTACAAAGTTAGTTTCACATGTGTGGTATCCTTTGATTTTAATGGTTTCTCCTGTATGAGGGTGAGATATCCTGTCACCTTTCATAACATTAGAACATTGGGCACAATGTAAGCACGGAAATGTGCCATGTTTGATTTTCGTAAGAAAACGTTGGCGAGAGAGTGGTTGGGCAGAGCCCACATCTGCTCTAACCAGCCAATCCCTCAGATTCTTTGGGCGTCTGGAACAGGGTAAAAATCGAGTCTGAAATTCAGGTATACTAGGGAAAGAGCGGGAAAGAATATGCCAATGTTTGTTGATGATGTTGGTGACTCTATAAGAATATGGATGATAAGTATGTAAAAAAGAGACTCTCTTGACGGTATTGTCTCTATTGCGCTGCGTGGGTTCGAGTGTTTTGTTTAGTAGGTGGGATGGATAGCCTCTTTGCTGAAAATTATTTTGCATTTCACTAATGCGTTTCTGTTTGTCTTCCTCTAATGTTACTATTCTATTGATTCTCTCAAATTGTGACCTAGGTAGTGATTTTTTGGTAGATGGAGCGTGGCAGCTAGTGTAGTGTAACAAGTTATTACGATCCGTGGGCTTTCTGTACAAATCAGTGATGAGGGAACCATCGGCTGTTTTGATAACTTGTGTATCTAGAAAGCTGATTGTCTTAGTGTCAGAATGTATAGTAAATTGTAATTCTGGATAAACGGAATTGAGATGGTTGTGAAAAGCTGTCAGGGACTCTTTTGGACCCTCCCAAAGACAAAAAATGTCGTCGATATATCGTTTCCATACTCTCACATGGTGTTGAAAGAGAGTATGGAGATAGATATGTTCTGATTCAAAACGAGACATGAAGCTATTAGCATAAGGCGGTGCTGCGTGTGAACCCATCGCGGTCCCTTGTTTTTGAATGATAAAAGTATCTTCGAACAAAAAGAAATTCTGTTCTAGAATCAAAATCAATATGTCCATGTAAAAGTTGGTCAATTGTGGTTGTGTGTTTGCTTCTTCAAATAGAAGTCTGGCTGCCCGTATGCCCTTAGGGTGTTGGATCGATGTATAGAGGCTACTGACATCCCAAGTGACCAGTATGCATTCAGAGGTAAGGTGTTTGGTGTTTCTGACCAATACCAAGAAGGTGGAGGTATCAAGTAGAAAGGAGGGGGTAGTTTTAATTAGAGGGGTCATTGCTTTTTCTATGAGAATGGAAAGTGGAGCTAATACTGAATCAGTAGAGTAGTCATGTAGTCAGATTTGTCCATTATTACAATCGCACCTCCCTTGTCCGCCGGTTTAATTACGAGGTCCCGGTTATTAGTAAGAGAAGTTAGTGTTTGTCGCTCTATATTAGAGAGGTTGGATGACACTGTAAACCCTCCTGTCTTCAGATGCTTTGCAAACAGTGAAACATCTCTGTAGACCAGATTAACAAAGGTCTCTATCGCAGGAGCAGTTTTTGGGGGGGAGAATCTGGATTTAACCCGTAGCCTCAACTTTTTAAGTGAAAGTAAAGCATCAGATTGATCCGCTGGAGGAATCGTCGCGGCTTTTGAGTTAAAGTGTGCCTTAAGTCTCAATGTCCGATAAAACCTTTGTAAATCCATTTCTAATTGAAATGTGTCCAATCCGTAGGTTGGACAGAACGAAAGTTCCTTTTGTAGAAGGATTGATTCTCCTGGACTTAAAAGGTGAGATGAAATATTGATCACCAGCGGATCCTCCTTACCTGCGATCTGGTTGTCATCACGTTTCCGTCTCTTCGATTGCCCGCCCCTACGCGTCTTGCGATGTCTCCGGACCTGTTTCTGTACTGGAACCTGAGGATGTTACTGAGGGAGATCTTCGACGATTGTAGGAAATGTAAGATTCCTGCCATTTGTATACGCTTTTATTCTTGTAAACTTCAGAGTCGCGTAAAAATTTTCTCCTTTTAGCTGCCTCTGCCTCTTTCCTATGATTGTTGAGTGTAGTGGTGATTCTTTCTTGTAATTGGTTGAAATTCTCTGGGGTCAGGGTGGTACGAAGCTGTTGCTCTGCTACTGCGATGGATTCCTTGGTCGTGGTAATGATTTTATGGAGATGAGAAATCGTTAGAGTCATCAAATCAAAGCAACATTTGGTACGAATCTGTTAAAATTGATCGCAAAAAGTTTTATCTTCTCTAAAGATGGTAGGACGTGTGGACATCCGAAGACCGTGTGGAATGCGTTGAACCCGCACGTATTCGGCTAACGTAGCACAGTGTAACTCATAGTTGAGTATTTTTCTTGACTCCCGTTCAAAATCACGGGCCCTTAATTCCGAAGCTGGAGTATGTAGAAATTCGCTTGGAATATTGACCTGTGAGAGTATTAGTGCTGTTTCTTCCTGGTTGAAGGAGAATGTCTGACTAGACATTGCCTGGACTTGGTGCCTTCACTCCGGTAGTTGCAATATGTAAGAAAAGGTGTGGCACTCGTGTCCTGGGTTGGTGCGTACTGTAATGGCCTCCCAGCCTTATACTTATGACAAGATGAGACAGCAGCACTCTTATGATTGCGATTAAAGAAGTTAGATTTATTAAGATAATTTCTTATATGCAGCAAATTGTGTAATCGTGTGACGTTTCGGTCAAACGACCTTTCTCAAACACTATAGAATGACAAAAATATACAGAAAATACATATCAGATTTCATACAGAGATTCAAAATTTCAAGTCAATATGGCATGATTGAAGTATAATCAAAGTAGAAAATCAATCCATATGGAAGAAACATGATCGGATTTAAGGGAAGAAAAATATCTACAACAGCGCCGGAAACAGTCAGCATAGTACAAGAGGTCTATATTGCAGTGACTAAGGAAAATGGACGAGGCATATAGTATAGAGAGTACCAACAAAAGGTGGACATAGTGCTATGCATCGTAAACATAATAAACATAATGCTGTGTTAATACGCATAAGAATATATAGGGACCAACTATCTGGCATCATAAATAGAGAGAGAACCGGGCGCCCCTTCTGGAAGTTCTTTTACTTACCACTGCTGCTGGATCAAGTGAGAGTGGAAGAAATGGTAGGGAGAAATGAGTAGCTATGTAGCTCCTCATTTCTCCGATCATGTTTCTTCCATATGGATTGATTTTCTACTTTGATTATACTTCAATCATGCCATATTGACTTGAAATTTTGAATCTCTGTATGAAATCTGATATGTATTTTCTGTATATTTTTGTCATTCTATAGTGTTTGAGAAAGGTCGTTTGACCGAAACGTTACACGATTACACAATTTGCTGCATATAAGAAATTATCTTAATAAAGCTAACTTCTTTAATCGCAATCATAAGAGTGCTGCTGTCTCATCTTGTCATAAGTATAAGGCTGGAAGGCCATTACAGTACGCACCAACCCAGGACACGAGTGCCACACCTTTTCTTACACAGTCCACACATATCCGCCACCACCCAGAACAAAGAATGATCCTTGTCTTATGTATATAAAGCGGCATAAAAGGCCTTTTCTGTCAGGTGAATGCCTAATTTTTGGGGTCTGTACTCCACTTGGCTACAGTAAAATTGTTATCCACTGACCGCCTAATATACCTCCAGCCACATAATCACTTGTTCTTTTCTGTTAGGTGAATGCCTAATTTTTGGGTCCTGTACTCCTGTGGCCTAAAATACATTTTTTCTAGGCTCCAGCAGGGCACATTTTTGAGAGTTTCCCTTTAAGACACATACAAATGGCCCCTGATTAAAATACTTTTTTTTCTGTGGGAATTTTTGCTATTGATCCCCCTCTAGTATGTCACTGTCCATGTTGTGGGACTATTTGTGCACTTCTAGTAAGTATTTGGTGGCTCCAAATATGACCTGAAGGCTTTCCAGGTTCGCCTGTCATTAAAGTAATTGTGGCCCACCGCGAATGCGCGGTCCAGGAACATTTGATCGCGAACGTGCATTTAGTTTGTGAAACGTCCTGGCCGATGTTCATCCATCACTAGTCCAGGCTATGGTGTCTCATAAAAACAACACAGTTGGTTAGCTGGTCATTGCAGGTTTGGCTTCTCTAAACTTCAATAATCGTCGTCATGGAATGGTGGTTCCAAGAAGGGGATTCAACTCTACAACATATAAATGCCCTAATAGGCAATGGTTTAATCGCTTCTTTGTTCTCTTCTCAATGTTTCTGGGAATAATAGCCTTACCCAATAAAGCTAACAACAACAAAAAAGGCAATGGATGAATGCTACCACAGACGTCATGAGTATGCCAGAAGAGAAATCAGGCCAAAGGAACTATATCCAAATGATAATTAGAAGAGACAAAGATGTCATTTAAATTATTCTTTGTATCTCTTTTGACACAATCTTAATAGCTTGTTAACTTTCAACTCCCCTCCCAGTTATGGGAAAAGGGGTTCTAAGACTCTAGATCTATGAGGTCAAGAAACTCTTGGTGGCTGCCCTGTATGAAGCGCTAGTATATAAAAAGATCCTCAATTATGTTGTGTCTACTCCCAGCACAAAGTAGCTAGTTGGGTTCATGCAAATGTATTTGCAGATGACCCAAAGTGCCCCTAAGGTTTTTGGTCAAATACTGGGAGGTATAATGAAAGGAAATAATCGACTGCAGAGTTATCTAGGAGAGTGCAAATAAAGACTTTGTCTGTGTCTCCCTGGATTTGTCCTATTAGGAAGTCTTGATTTATGTTATGATTAGTGACATTGATCTAGGCAGGAGGACTTTGGGGGAAAGCGAGAAGGCATTCTGAAATGGGTATAGCCTTTTAATTATGTGGATCACACAAATCATAATTAAATAACTGTAACTATCATTTTACTGTAGTTACTCCTACAGCTCACTGTTGCAATTAGTCTATATAATAAATGGGAAAGCTTCACTCAATGCCTGCAGTGCACAATTTCCACTCTTCAGACAGGAGAGGTATTTATTTTCTTTTCAATTGTCTTTTTATTGAGGTTTATATAAATGAATACATCATAAATGTTTGTATAACATTCAGAAATAGAACAATATGTATTTAAAAGCTGGTCATCAAGGAGTAGTCCATAGAGACACAGTAAAGTCACTGTAGAGCATATTCCAAACCAACACCAAACTCAGCTGTAACTGGGGGGTAATGGCCCCATATGATGAGAAATAGAAGTATAAGTATAAGAGGGGATGGAGGAATGATGTGTATAAAGGAAAGGATAGAGACCTGAGGACATGTCAGTGTCTGAGACTACATAGTGAGCTGTAAAATACATGTATTTAACCACTTCAGCCCCCCTAGCTTAAACACCCTTAATGACCAGGCCACTTTTTTCAATTCTGCACTACACTACTTTCACCGTTTATTGCTCCATCATGCAACTTACCACCCAAATGAATTTTACCTCCTTTTCTTCTCACTAATAGAGCTTTCATTTGGTGGTATTTCATTGCTGCTGACATTTTTACTTTTTTTGCTATTAATAAAAAATGACTGAAATTTTTGCCAAAAAATGACATTTTTCACTTTCTGTTGTAAATTTTTTTTTAAAAAAAAACTACATTTCTATATAAATTTTTCTAGAAATTTATTGTTCTACATGTCTTTGATAAAAAAAAATCCAATAATTGTATATTTATTGGTTTGGGTAAAAGTTATAGCGTTTACAAACTATGGTGCAAAAAAGTGAATTTCCTAATTTTGAAGCAGCTCTGACTTTCTGAGCACCTTTCATGTTTCTTCATGTGCTAGAATGGCAGGATAGTATAAATACCCCCCAAATGACACCATTTTCGAAAGAAGACACCCCAAAGTATTTGCGGAGGGGCATGGTGAGTTCATGTATCATTTCATTTTTTTTTACAAGTTAGCGGAAAATGACACTTTCTGAGGAAAAAAAAATAATAATAAAGTTTCCATTTCTGCTAACTTCTGGCAAAAAAAATAAAATCTCCCACGGACTCACTATGACCCTCAGTGAATACCTTGGGGTGTCAACTTTCCGAAATGGGGTCATTTGTGGGGTTTGTTTACTGTTCTGGCATTTTGGGTGGGGCTAAATTGTGAGCATCCCTGTAAAACCTAAAGGTACTCGTTTGAATTTGGGCCCCTTTGCGCACCCAGGTTGCAAAAAAGTGTCACTCATGTGGTATCGCCGTACTCAGGAGAAGTAGGGCAATGTGTTTTGGGGTGTATTTTTACATATACTCATGTTGGGTGAGAGAAATATCTCTGTAAACTGACAACTTTGTATAAAAAATTTAAAAAGTTGGCATTTACAGAGATATTTCTCACACCCAGCATGGGTATATTTAAAAATACACCCCAAAACACATTGGCCTACTTCTCCTGAGTACGGCGATACCACATGTGTGACACTTTTTTGCAGCCTAGGTGCACAAAGGGGCCCAAATTCGAACGAGTACCTTTAGGATTTCACAGGGCATTTTTACGCATTTAGATTCCAGGCTTCTTCTCACACTTTAGAGACCCCTAAAATGCCAGGGCAGTATAAATACCCCACATGTGACCCCATTTTAGAAAGAAGACACCCCAAGGTATTCCGTTTTTTGTCACAAGTTAGTGGAATATGAGACTTTGTAAAAAAAAAAATATATATATCAATTTCCGCTAACTTGTGCCCAAATTTTTTTTTTCCTGTGAACTCGACATGCCCCTCACGGAATACCTTCAGGTGTCTTCTTTCCAAAATGGGGTCACTTGTGGGGTAATTATACTGCCCTGGCATTTTAGGGGCTCTAAAGCGTGAGAATCCAAATGCGTAAAAATGCCCTGTGAAATCCTAAGGCCCCTTTCACACGGGCGAGTTTTCCGCGCGGGTGCAATGCGTGAGGAGGACGCATTGCACCCGCACTGAATCCTGACCCATTCAGTTCTATGGGGCTGTGCACATGAGCGGTGATTTTCACGCATCACTTTTGCGTTGCGTGAAAATCGCAGCATGTTCTATATTCTGCGATTTTCACGCAACGCAGGCCCCATAGAAGTGAATGGGGATGCGGGAAAATCGAAAGCATCCGCAATCATGTGCGGATGCGTTGCGATTTTCCCGCATGGTTGCTAGGATACGATCGGGATGGGGACCCGATCGTTATTATTTTCCTTTATAACATAGTTATAAGGAAAATAATCGCATTCTAATTACAGAATGCAATGTTCCCGGGCTTGAAAGGGTTAAAAATAATAAAGAGTTAACACCTTCTCCCATTGTGCGCGCAGAGCCCCAGAACGTCGTCTCTCTTGATAGTTTGGCTGCTTGAGGACCTGTGGTGACGTCACAGGGTCACATGGTCCAATCATAGAAGCATTTGAGTGGACCATGTGACCCATGTGATCCTGTGACATCACGGCAGGTCCTTCATCGAACATCTGTTGTTCGATGAAGGACCTGCCGTGATGTCACAGGATCACATGGGTCACATGGTCCACTCAAATGCTTCTATGATTGACCATGTGACCCTGTGACGTCACCACAGGTCCTCAAGCAGCCAAACTATCAAGAGAGACGACGTTCTGGGGCTCTATGCGCATAATGGGAGAAGGTAAGTTAACTCTTTATTATTTTTAACCCTTTCAAGCCCGGGAACATTGCATTCTGTAATTAGAATGCGATTATTTTCCCTTATAACTATGTTATAAAGGAAAATAATTACACATACAGAATACTCATCCCGAAACCAGACTTCAGTGATGAAGTCTGACTTGGTCTGGGTACCAAGCATGCGGATTTTTTCACGCGCGTGCTCAACGCACTACAAACGTTAGCACACGCGCGGAAAAATCGCGGCGATTCCCGCAACGCACCCGCATCTTATCCGGGCGTCAAACATGACGCCCGTGTGCAAGAGGCCTAAAGGTACTCATTGGAATTAGGGCCCCTTTGCGCACCCAGGCTGCAAAAAAGTGTCACACATGTGGTATCGCTGTACTCAGGAGAAGTAGGGCAATGTGTTGTGGGGTGTATTTTTACATATACCCATACTGTGTGTGAGAAATATCTCTGTAAATGACAACTTTTTAAAAAATTTTATACAAAGTTGTCAATTTACAGAGATATTTCTCTCACCCAGCATGGGTATATGTAAAAATACATGCCAAAACACATTGCCCTACTTTTTCTGAGTACGGCAATACCACATGTGTGCCACTTTTTTGCAGCCAAGATGCGCAAAGGGGCCCAAATTCCAATGAGTACCTTTTAGGAGGGCATTTTTACGCATTTTTCTTCTCACGCTTTAGGGCCCCTAAAATACCCCACATGTGACCCCATTTTGGAAAGAAGACACCCCAAGGTATTCCGTGAGGGGCATGGCGAGTTCATAGAAGATTTTTTTTTTGTAACAAGTTAGCGGAAATTGATTTTTTACTGTTTTTTCTCACAAAGTCTCCCTTTCCGCTAACTTGTGACAAAAAGTTCAATTTTTCATGGACTCACTATGCCCCTCAGTGAACACCTTGGGGTGTCTTCTTTCCAAAATGGGGTCATTTGTGGGGTGTTTGTACTGTTCTGGCATTTTGGGTGGGGCTAAATTGTGAGCATCCCTGTAAAACCTAAAGGTACTCGTTGGAATTTGGGCCCTTTGCACAGGCTGCAAAAAGTGTCACTCATGTGGTATCGCCGTACTCAGTAGAAGTAGGGCAATGTGTTTTGGGGTGTATTTTTACATATACCCATGTTGGGTGAAAGAAATATCTCTGTAAATTGACAACTTTGTATAAAATTTTTTAAAAAGTTGTCGTTTACAGCGATATTTCTCACACACAGTATGGGTATATATATAAAAATACACCCCAAAACTCATTGCCCTACTTCTCCTGAGTACCGCGATACCACATGAGTGACACTTTTTTGCAGCCAGATGCTAAAGGGCCCTAATTCCATGAGTACCTTTAGGATTTCACAGGGCATTTTTACGCATTTGGATTCTCACGCTTTAGGACCCCTAAAATGCCAGGGCAGTATAAATACCCCACAAGTGACCCCATTGTGGAAAGAAGACACCCCAAGGTATTCTGTGAGGGGCATGGCGAGTTCACGTAAAATAAATTTCTTTGGCACAAGTTAGCGGAAATTGTTAAATTTTTTTTTTTTTTTTTTTTTTACAAAGTCTCATATTCTACTAACTTGTGACAAAAAATAAAATTTTACATGAACTCACCATACCCCTCACGGAATACCTTGGGGTGTCTCCTTTCTAAAATGGGGTCACATGTGAGGTGTTTGTACTGCCCTGGCATTTGAGGGTCTCCGCAATCATTACACGTATGGCCAGCATTAGGAGTTTCTGCGATTCTCCTTATATTGAGCATACAGGTAATGAGATTTATTTTTTTCGTTCAGCCTCTGGGCTGAAAAAAATAAATAAATGAACGGCACAGATTTTTTCATTCGCATCGATCAATGTGGATGAAAAAATCTCTGCCAAAATCAGTGACTGCGGTGCGGTGGGCTGGGCGCTAACTACCTAACAAGTAGCTAACTAACTGGCGGTGATAAGGGACCCTTATGCCCCATTCACACGTCCGAAATTCTGTTTGCGGAACGGAATTGCGGACCCATTCATTTCTATGGGGACAGACTTTGTCCCGCACGGATCCGGAATTGCGGGTCTGCACTTCCGGGTCTGCACTTCCGTTCCGCAAAAATATAGAACATGTCCTATTCTTGTCCGCAATTTTCGGACAAGAAAAGGCATTTTCTATATAGTTCTGGCAATGTGCGGATGTGCAAAATGCGGAAAGCACATTGCCGGTGTCCGTGTTTTGCGGATCCGCGGATCCGCAAACCACATATGGACATGTGAATGGAGCCTTACAGGGGGGTGATCAGTGACAGGAGGGTGATCAGGAGTCTATATGGGGTGATCAGGGGTTAACAAGGGGTTAATAAGTGACAAGGGGGGGTAGTGTGGTGCTTGGTGCTACTTTACATAGCTACCTGGTCCTCTGGTGGTCGATCCCAGCAAATAGGACCACCAGAGGACCAGGTAGCAGGTATATCAGATGCTGTTAACAAAGCCGCGTCTAATATACCTGTTTGATGCTTTTTATTTTGCATCTACAGCCTACCAGCGATTGATCATCGCTTGCAGGCTGTAGTATAACTGCCGAGCCGCGATCTGCTGTGAACGTGCACGCGCGTTCACAGCAAATCTCGCCTCTCTCGAGATGACGCGCCGCGTCAAGGAGGAACTAGCCTGCTGCCGCCTGGACGCCGCTCTGCATTAGGCGGTCGGCAGGCGGTTAATAATGTGGCAATTTTTAGGATAACTAAGCAAGTGAGTGTGTAACATTCTATGGAAACTTCAGGACAAAGTTAAGGTGATGAATTAATCAGAAGTTCAGGAGGAAATCCATGGAGTCCACACCTTCAGGAACTTAGGGTGTTTATGGTATGGAAATAAAGCTAGCAATGGAAAACTTCCAAAGAGGTGGAATGATAATTTTTTCAGCTGCTAGCAAAAAAGATAGAACAGCTCGGTCAAGCACATTTGGTGGGTCCATCGACCCCTTTAGGAAAGATCACGGGTAACTTGGGGAGTGTTGGTAGTGATCATATGGATTTGAATAGTTTCAAATCCTCAGTCCAGTATGGTGTGAGTTTGTTGCAAGACCACCTAATGTGAAGGTACATCTCCCTCTCTTTGGCACATCTCCAGCATTTATCAGGGATTGTTAGATACCATTTTTTGGTCCTAACTGGAGTAACATACCAACGAGAAAGTTATTTACAGGCGTTCTCTTGCACCCTTGTGCATGAAGACAGACCATGAGACTGTCTATATCAGGGAGACAGACTCCCAAATCTCTTTACTAAAGCTAATGCTCCCTTAGTTGCCTCTCACAGTAAGATTTCCCTATAAGTGCTCCCACACAGTCGTTCTGTTTCTTAGTGCCCCCACAAAGTAGTTATTCCCCCTTAAAGCTCCATATAGTAGTGTTGTAGAAATTTTTCTCGTGCTTACAAGCAGACCACTTCCTTCATGTACAGTACAATCATACAGGA
>JAKVIS010004532.1:0-13837 GCA_033119425.1 Bufotes viridis
AAGAATATAACTACTATAATACTGCCTCCTATGTACAAGAATATAACTACTATAATACTGCTCCTATGTACAAGAATATAACTACTATAATACTGCCTCCTATGTACAAGAATATAACTACTATAATACTGCTCCTATGTACAAGAATATAACTACTATAATACTGCCTCCTATGTACAAGAATATAACTACTATAATACTGCTCCTATGTACAAGAATATAACTACTATAATACTGCTCCTATGTACAAGAATATAACTACTATAATACTGCCTCCTATGTACAAGAATATAACTACTATAATACTGCCTCCTATGTACAAGAATATAACTACTATAATACTGCTCCTATGTACAAGAATATAACTACTATAATACTGCTCCTATGTACAAGAATATAACTACTATAATACTGCTCCTATGTACAAGAATATAACTACTATAATACTGCTCCTATGTACAAGAATATAACTACTATAATACTGCTCCTATGTACAAGAATATAACTACTATAATACTGCTCCTATGTACAAGAATATAACTACTATAATACTGCTCCTATGTACAAGAATATAACTACTATAATACTGCTCCTATGTACAAGAATATAACTACTATAATACTGCTCCTATGTACAAGAATATAACTACTATAATACTGCCTCCTATGTACAAGAATATAACTACTATAATACTGCTCCTATGTACAAGAATATAACTACTATAATACTGCCTCCTATGTACAAGAATATAACTACTATAATACTGCCTCCTATGTACAAGAATATAACTACTATAATACTGCTCCTATGTACAAGAATATAACTACTATAATACTGCCTCCTATGTACAAGAATATAACTACTATAATACTGCTCCTATGTACAAGAATATAACTACTATAATACTGCTCCTATGTACAAGAATATAACTACTATAATACTGCTCCTATGTACAAGAATATAACTACTATAATACTGCTCCTATGTACAAGAATATAACTACTATAATACTGCCTCCTATGTACAAGAATATAACTACTATAATACTGCTCCTATGTACAAGAATATAACTACTATAATACTGCTCCTATGTACAAGAATATAACTACTATAATACTGCTCCTATGTACAAGAATATAACTACTATAATACTGCCTCCTATGTACAAGAATATAACTACTATAATACTGCCTCCTATGTACAAGAATATAACTACTATAATACTGCCTCCTATGTACAAGAATATAACTACTATAATACTGCTCCTATGTACAAGAATATAACTACTATAATACTGCTCCTATGTACAAGAATATAACTACTATAATACTGCCTCCTATGTACAAGAATATAACTACTATAATACTGCTCCTATGTACAAGAATATAACTACTATAATACTGCTCCTATGTACAAGAATATAACTACTATAATACTGCCTCCTATGTACAAGAATATAACTACTATAATACTGCCTCCTATGTACAAGAATATAACTACTATAATACTGCCTCCTATGTACAAGAATATAACTACTATAATACTGCTCCTATGTACAAGAATATAACTACTATAATACTGCTCCTATGTACAAGAATATAACTACTATAATACTGCTCCTATGTACAAGAATATAACTACTATAATACTGCTCCTATGTACAAGAATATAACTACTATAATACTGCCTCCTATGTACAAGAATATAACTACTATAATACTGCTCCTATGTACAAGAATATAACTACTATAATACTGCTCCTATGTACAAGAATATAACTACTATAATACTGCTCCTATGTACAAGAATATAACTACTATAATACTGCCTCCTATGTACAAGAATATAACTACTATAATACTGCTCCTATGTACAAGAATATAACTACTATAATACTGCTCCTATGTACAAGAATATAACTACTATAATACTGCTCCTATGTACAAGAATATAACTACTATAATACTGCTCCTATGTACAAGAATATAACTACTATAATACTGCCTCCTATGTACAAGAATATAACTACTATAATACTGCTCCTATGTACAAGAATATAACTACTATAATACTGCTCCTATGTACAAGAATATAACTACTATAATACTGCCTCCTATGTACAAGAATATAACTACTATAATACTGCTCCTATGTACAAGAATATAACTACTATAATACTGCCTCCTATGTACAAGAATATAACTACTATAATACTGCTCCTATGTACAAGAATATAACTACTATAATACTGCTCCTATGTACAAGAATATAACTACTATAATACTGCCTCCTATGTACAAGAATATAACTACTATAATACTGCTCCTATGTACAAGAATATAACTACTATAATACTGCTCCTATGTACAAGAATATAACTACTATAATACTGCCTCCTAGCTGAGAGGTTGTGTCTCAGTAGCTCTCCCATGTCTGGAGCTTGTCCGGGAGGAGCCACCCGGGCAGCCATGCTCCTCAGGCCAGGCCCAGGCTCCAAGGCCTAATCTGGGAAACAATTCCCACTCTTCTCAACCTGGGGATGAAAATCCCAAAGTTCTTCTCAGGAAGATGAATGTGCAGAATGTCGGCGGTCATGGTGTCAGCAGTCCCAGTACTGCAAGAAGTCAAGATGGAAAGAAAGTAACAGCAGAGCAGAAAGAAGCAGTAAGTAAGAGGATGATGAATCCACCTACCAGTGTGAATGTGCAGCGTCCTGAAGGAAAAACCACAGAGCAGAAACTTTGTGAAGCAAGAGGCCAGCAGAGTTTGCAGGAGGTGACTCCATTACAGCCTGCAGGTGTGCAGCCCTCACCTTCCCCAAGCAGACACAGAAGAACATCTCTGGAGAGACAGACCATACAGCAAAATCTCCAACAAAACGTGATGATACAGAGAGAGCGTACAAGATCTGGGAGCAGCAGCAAAAAGAGGAAAAAGTGTGGATGAGACTAAGGATGGAAAAGCAGGAAAGTTTCATGGTGCAGCCAGTGGAAAAACCTGGGAGCCGGTCCCCAATCTGGAGATTGTGCGCCCACCACAGTGATTGCAGCCACCGCAAGTCCAAAGCCACAAGTGTCTTCACCAGCAGTGCAGAGGCTTGAGCTGGAAACAAGCGGAACAACAACTTCTACACCTGTGAGAGGCCATCCTGAGAGTCCACAGCCTGCAATTCCCAGCAATGGACAGTCTGCTAGAGGGGAGAGCGCGCACCTGAGCTCTGCCTGGCTGATGAGATCCCAGCACTGGTGCAGAGAATGGAGACTCTGAGGAAAGAGAAACTGCAGCTTCAGAAGCAGATAGACTGTATGTACAAACTAAAGGCAGCAAACCCTGACCGCCAGGAGCTGCACGACCGCAAGCTGAGCTCCCTGGCCATACAGCTCGCAGACACCGTAAGGGAGATGGACTCTGTGTTGGAACAACTGGGGCCAGTTGGAGAAACTTTCAGGAACCAGCAGCGGTTTGATTCTTTCCAAAAGTCCCATGTAAGACCATTACTGCAGCCAGCAAGTTTCTCCTTTAAAGAAGGAACTTTGTACGGAGGGGAAACAAGTGTCCAACACCAGCAAGCACAGTCAGCAGTCCCTGTCATGGCACTACAAGTCCCAGCATCCAGCAATCTGCAGGAGGAAAGTGGACTCTTACCTGAAGGTAACCCTGTAGTAGCAGTGCAGTCACCACAAGCATCAGGGGCAGCACTGTGCAGATGGACTGTGGACTTCTACCAGAAGGTAACAGCACAGCAGCACATGAGACCGCCATTACTGAGCCGGATCCTCAGGGCTCTGTTGTGCAGGACTGTACTGCTGAGGACTGTGATGATATTGCTGATACTCTGGGTGATAATGCTCTGTCAGGGGAGAGTGCACCACAGTCTGTGTGGGATTTGGGATCATCTGGGGAATCAGGCCAGTCTGTGGTTCCCTCTGTGAATGTTGGTGACACTGATGGTGGGCAGGGAGCAGTCCAGTCTGATGCACAGGAGTTCCCCCATTAGTTATGCAGACAGCACCAGAACCCCTAGTACAGGAGGCCAGCAGCCTACACAGGTCCCACAAGGACGGCAGGATAGTGGACCTGGTCACACCTCCTCTGGGAATGCCTGGAGCCGTGGCTCTCCATCATTTACATCAAACACCAGTTATTCCGGCCAGGCTTTCAAGAGGAGGAACGTGGTCAGGTTCAGGCATAGAGGTGCCAAGGAAGAGCTGCCCGATAGGAGGTATGTCATCAGAGAGCTGCTATGTAAGCAAATGGGTTTCCAGCCATCCAACATCCTGGCTGTGATAAACCTCCCAGACAGGCAGGGCTATGACATCAGTTTCAAGCTCATGTCTGACTTGGACCGCTTCTGGGCTAGCTTCACCAGATTCAGAGAAGAAGAGGGCTGGAGTAAATTCAGTTTTATCCCCATCTCTAAGCCAGATACCGTTAATGTCACCATCATCTTCTGGAATGAGTCGGTTCCCCACCAGGACATTGTAGTCTGGCTGAGGAGACATTGTGACCTCATGTCTGAACTCACCAAAACCAGAGATGAAGATGGTATCTGGACTGGGGGGTGGAAGGTCTTGGTGAAGCTTCATCAACACCAAAATATTACCCAACATCTGCCTAATTCTTTCTTCATTGGCCAGGAAAAAGGTGTGTGTTTCTATGCAGGTCAGCCTAGGAAATGCTTTAAATGTGGGAAGACCGGTCACTTGGCGAGTGCGTGCACCATGGTGAAGTGCAACCTGTGTGGGGAGGTTGGTCATGTCAGTGCCAACTGCCAAGTCATTAGGTGTAATCTGTGTGGTAAGATTGGTCATCCCCACAGAGACTGTCCTGACGCCTGGCATAACATCTGCAAAGACTTTCCTGATGATGACTTATTGGAAGGGACAGATGACCTGGAGGAGGACGCGTTATTGTCAGGGTTAGTGCCAACAGGGCCAGAGTCTCAGCAGGATGAACCAGACAGCGGTCCAACACAAACCCAACCCCAGTCAGATGTCAATGAGGGGAACATGGAAGTGGTCACACAGGGTGTAGGCTCAGAGATTGTCTCTACTTCTGCATCAGTGTCCATTATTGGAGAAAATAAGCAGACTAAGAGAAGAAAGAAAGATAAGTCTAGCCGTAAGCCTGAGGATGAGTGGACAACTGTCCAAAACCCGAGTAAGATTAAAGTGGATAGTAGACCAGATGGGACAGTGACCGCCAATAGATTCAGTGTCCTATCTGAGTCGGACGCAGAGACAGAAATGGAAAGGGAGTTAAAACGTTTGATGGCTGAATATGATGGAGACCCAGATGATGATCCTCCCTCTAAAAAAGACCCATTAGAGTTGAGAGGCAGTCTGATTCTGACATGGAGACTGGTGGTCAGCGGGAAGGTTCAGACTCTGATTTATGATGACCGGTTTAATCTCTGCATTACTTGTAGTGTGTATTACTATTATGGCTGATTTTCAACTTAAAGTCATTTCAAGTAATGTGAATAGCATGAAAGTGAGGAGAACAAGGCATGCAGTATATGATCATCTGAAGTATTTGGATGCTGATGTCTTCTTCTTGCAGGAAACCCATCTAAATACTTTGGGTCTTGTGCGAGAAGCAGAGAGAGAATGGAGGTCTGGTCCTTCCTTCTGGTCGCTGGCTGTGGAACCATATGCCGGGGTCTCCATACTGTTTAACACCAGGGATGTGACCATACATAGACTAACGGAGGTTTCAATGGGAAGGTGTCTAGTCCTGGAGGTCACAGTCCGCGGTAGAAGGCTCCGGCTCATCAATATCTATGGTCCACAGACAGTGACTGAGAGGACTGACCTTTTCAATGAGGTAAAGCCATACCTGTTTACATCCGTTCCTGTGGTTATGGCAGGGGATTTTAATGCCATTATGACACCCAGTGACAGACCTACTGGCAGACCCCTTACTAGAGACTCTAAGGTCCTAAACAGGATGATTCTTCAGGCTGGTTTGTGTGATGTGTTTGCATGTGGTGGTAGAAAGCCAAAGTTTACTTATTTTTGTGCTGGTAGGAACAGTCGGATAGACTTAGCTCTGGTGAGTCCTTCTGAAAACATTGGTGAGAGGACTGAGAAAGTTGTCCCTTATTCTGACCACCTAGCCTTGTATTTCTGTTTGGGAACCACCAAGCGCCCTGATCTTGGGAGAGGGTTATGGAAACTCAACTCCAGTCTCTTGGATGACCCTTACGTCCAGAGCTGTATCCACTCCCTTCTTCAGGGTCAGCTAGAGAGAACAGACTTTTATGACAACATGGCTGACTGGTGGGAGGACGTCAAGGATGAGATCAGATCCCTCTTAAAGAGATTGTCTTTTAAAAAGGGAAGAGTAAGTATAGCCAGTATCTCAAGCTGCGGAAAGAATTGGAGTCACTGTATTCGGCAAATGGGAGGGACCAACAAAAAATTGACCGACTGAAATCTGAGATAAGGCAGTATCAGTACAGCAGGTACACCTCCCTGGTTCTTGAGCGGGATTATGGGACCTTAGGGTCACCTGATCCCTTTGAGAACTGCCGGGAGCGTGTGGCTAATAAATCGGTGGCAGGTCTCACTGACTCCCAGGGTGTTTTGCAGGAATCTCGGGAGGGTATCCTGGGGGTGGTGAGATCCTACTATACTGACTTGTTTCAGAAGAAGGTTTTGGATAGAGAGAAGATGACTCAATTCTTGGAGGCAACTCCAGGCCCTGATACTAATGATTTGGACTTTTCTCCTTTAACAGCAGAATTGACAGTGGAAGAGGTTAAAGTGGCCATTGATCAGTTACATCTGAAGAAGGCACCAGGTCCAGACGGTATAACAGCAGAATTTTATAAAAAGTTCAGAGACCACTTAGCCCCAATCCTCGTGGACGTGTACAAAAATTGTCTAGAAAATCACCTGATGCCTCCGTCCATGAGGGTGTCCTCGTTAATTCTGCTGTCTAAAGGTAAGGAGCCTAGTGACATCAAGAACTGGAGGCCGATTGCCCTCTTGAATGTCGACAGGAAGATTCTGGCAAAAATTCTGTTCTCTAGGTTAGTCTGTTTGTCCCGGGCACTGTTGGCAGGCTGTCAGTTCGGCACAGTAAAGGGCGGAACATCTCTGGAGCAGTCATCTCGATAAGGGAGATGTTTGAGAGATGTAAAGCTCTGAGGTGTGGGAGATATGTTGTAGGTCTGGACCAGGCTAAAGCCTTTGACAGAGTAGACCACGAGTATCTATGGGCCACTTTGTCAAAGTACGGTATTCGGGACAATTTATTGATTGGCTGAAAACCTTGTACAGAGAGGCTGAGAGCTTTCCTCTGGTCAATGGTTGGCAGGGTGACACATTCAGGGTTGAGGCTGGGGTGAGACAGGGTTGCCCGCTGAGTCCACTGCTGTATGTGTTTGCCTTGGACCCGTTCCTGAGATCACTGCAGCGTTGTGACTTCCAGGGGTGCCGGTCCCCCATTGCTTGCCCCTGGATGTTGTTGCCTACGCGGATGATGTGACTGTGGTAATATCTGAGCCTCGTGAGGTGCAGATGTTGTCTGCAGCCATCAGAAGCTACTCGGAGGCCTCAGGGTCTCTGGTCAACCTTGAGAAGAGTCAAGCTTTCTGGACACTGAGTTCTGATCCAGACTTTGATATATCACAATTCGCGAAAGCCTCCACCCATATTAAGATCTTAGGGGTTAAATTTGGGAGGGACGATAACGCCAGGATAAATTGGGAGGAGAAGTTGGAAACCGGAAATGCAAAGGTTCAGCGATGGAAGAACTGGAGGCTGACCTATAGAGAAAGGGTTAAAATGGTGAAGACTTACCTGGTCCCTGTCTTCTTGTATGTCTCTGTCATTTTCCCTTTGCCAGAATCTCTCTCGGCTAGGCTCTTTAGCCTGTTCTTCCAGCTTCTTTGGGGAACAGGTTGAACCTGATAAAAGGGGTATAACTTACCTGCAGAGGAGAGAGGGTGGGCTGGATATGATAAATCCAAGGGTGTTCTTTGACTCCATGTTTCTAAAAGTTAATTTTGGTTGCTTGGACTCGGAGAACAGCTCCCTGTGGGTGAACAGTGTCAGGGACTGGATATTGCCTTTTGCAGAGTCTTGGGTGCGAGGCGGCAGTCTCAAGAGGAGGAGATGGACGAGTGGCATCCTCCCCAGTACCTGGACTATGCCCTGAAGTGTGTCAGGAAGTGGAGGCTAGAGAAGTCTTTCATCGAAAGTAAGACAAGGAAAGAACTGTACATTAAGATATGTAGGGACTTCTTTTGCTCTCCACTTGCTCTAAGGGATTGTCCAACCACCACTATGCAGGAAAGTCTTAGGTTCCTCAATGGGAAGCGACTCCCCGCTAAACTGTATGACCTTACTTGGTTGTCACTGCATGGGAGGCTCTTTGTCAAAGGTAATTTAAAGTACTTATCTCAGTCAGATAGGAAGTGTCCCCTAGGATGTCCACAAGAGGAGACCATGGAACATTTCATAACTGAGTGCTGGGGAGGAAGGAAAATATGGAGGACAGTGTCTGACACCTTAAAAATCCAGAGGTTGCAGTTCCTGAAATATCCTGATATCATCTATGGTGTTCCATCCACTAATAGTAATATTGACAGGGGTACACTGTATCTGATAATATCCACCATTAAGTATTATCATTGGCATGCAAGAACCCGGGTGTCCCTGCACAGTGAGGCCTTCCAATATATGACCGCAGTCAGCCAAATACTGTCCGAGCTCAGGTGGATAAGGTCACTGGAGATTAAAAGGAACCATAACAACAAAAATTGTGGAGGAATGTACATCTGGACTAGGATGATTATCTTATTTTTCAGTTTGTATCATATTTTTCTTCAACAGGCATGGACTCTTTAAGTTAAATATTTCTTTGTGTTCTTTATAGTACAGTAATTGTATGAGCACTGAATGTGATTTTTGTTTCATTTAAATTGTACTTGTTTTGGTTTTTACAATAAAAATTGCCTCCTATGTACAAGAATATAACTACTATAATACTGCCTCCTATGTACAAGAATATAACTACTATAATACTGCTCCTATGTACAAGAATATAACTACTATAATACTGCTCCTATGTACAAGAATATAACTACTATAATACTGCCTCCTATGTACAAGAATATAACTACTATAATACTGCTCCTATGTACAAGAATATAACTACTATAATACTGCCTCCTATGTACAAGAATATAACTACTATAATACTGCTCCTATGTACAAGAATATAACTACTATAATACTGCTCCTATGTACAAGAATATAACTACTATAATACTGCCTCCTATGTACAAGAATATAACTACTATAATACTGCCTCCTATGTACAAGAATATAACTACTATAATACTGCTCCTATGTACAAGAATATAACTACTATAATACTGCCTCCTATGTACAAGAATATAACTACTATAATACTGCTCCTATGTACAAGAATATAACTACTATAATACTGCTCCTATGTACAAGAATATAACTACTATAATACTGCCTCCTATGTACAAGAATATAACTACTAT
The DNA here is from genome assembly GCA_033119425.1 of Bufotes viridis. Classification (NCBI taxonomy): domain Eukaryota; kingdom Metazoa; phylum Chordata; class Amphibia; order Anura; family Bufonidae; genus Bufotes; species Bufotes viridis. Next base: position 9,527 of record JAKVIS010004532.1, read on the forward strand.
AATACTGCCTCCTATGTACAAGAATATAACTACTATAATACTGCTCCTATGTACAAGAATATAACTACTATAATACTGCTCCTATGTACAAGAATATAACTACTATAATACTGCCTCCTATGTACAAGAATATAACTACTATAATACTGCTCCTATGTACAAGAATATAACTACTATAATACTGCCTCCTATGTACAAGAATATAACTACTATAATACTGCTCCTATGTACAAGAATATAACTACTATAATACTGCTCCTATGTACAAGAATATAACTACTATAATACTGCTCCTATGTACAAGAATATAACTACTATAATACTGCTCCTATGTACAAGAATATAACTACTATAATACTGCCTCCTATGTACAAGAATATAACTACTATAATACTGCCTCCTATGTACAAGAATATAACGACTATAATGGATTCCTAATTCATATTTCACAGACATAAGAAGGGCCTTCTCGAGATTCATATGGGGGTGCAAAAGGCACTGAGTGTCCTATGCTATCCTGACCAGAGAGAAGCGGCTGGGCGGCTTTGGTCTTCCACACCTGGTCTTTTATTACACCGCAACCCAGATCAATCGTGGTTTAACCTTGCTTGCTCCTAACCCTTCTTCTGTGTGTGATGAGCTTGAAAGGAATGTCCTCTCCTTTAGGGACCGTCAGGTCCTGTGGGGTGTACGCCCTTGCTTGCACACCTCTTGTGGAGAGGTATGTTGGTGGAATGGAGCAAGATCTACAAAAATGGGGTCGCGGTCTTTCCACACTCAATCCTCCCTCTACCCATGCTGCAAGCGTTTCTTCATAAAAATATTGCGACTCCGAGCGGGATTTGGAGGATGCTTCGATGGTATGACTTTATCTGATGTGTGCCCTTCTAATGGTGAAATGTCGTGGGCGACAATTCTAGACTCACCTCTATTGCACGGTGCCCATTTTCTTCACCTGCATAGCTTTCGGCGAGACATCAGGCAGCTTGCCTCTTCTCTAGACCCTAACTTTTCTTCTACTACTTGGTTAAGCAGTATGATTGGCAAACCATTGGCGGGGGGTAAAGCCCTCTCGAAAATGTACAGGCTTCTCCTCTCCTCTATGCCTCCTAGTACACAGTACTTATCTGCCTGGGAATCTGAGCTCGGGGTTGAGTTCTCGGAACCAGAGAAAATGGCGATTATGTCTAACTCACATGGATTTTCCAGGTGTGTTTTATTGCAAGAAAATTCCTTCAAATTAACTACTCGATGGTACAAGACGCCAGCATTTTTGCATAAACTCAATCCATCAGTGCCAGCTGAGTGCTGGAGGTGTGGGGGAGACCTGGGAACCTTGTCCCACATATGGTGGCATTGCCCTGCTATCAAACCTTTTTGGGCCCAGATCGAGGAAGTAATCAATAGAATGGGGGGCCTGGACATGGTCTTAAGCCTAGACCCAAAACTGGTTCTGTTGTGGTGCCCAAACTCCACTTTTACTCCGTCGAAACATAACCTACCCTCCATTTTGTTGGCAGCGGCTCGGCTGCTTATACCACTTAAATGGAAATCAGATGTAGCACCTACGATAGAAGAATGGAAGGCTAAGGTAGACCACCTTATGAGGCTGGAAGAGCTATCTGCATGGGAAGCCAATTGTAGTGCCAGATTTCTGACTGTCTGGAGGCCATGGATGTCATATCGAGGATTCATCTAAGCGCTATGAGTGACACCCCTCTCCCTCCCCCTCCTTCCTCCCTGCCCTCCCTTACGTGTTCTTGCTGTCTTCTTCTACATTATCACCCCTGTATTGTACTGTCCTTACCTGTTTTTTGGTTTGTTGTCATAACTTTAGACCCGTTCTATCAACATTCTGTGTACTATGTTTATATGAGTATACCAGCAGTTCTCTGTGCTGTGCGGCCTTGGTCGCTGACTTGAGCAACACCTTCTTGATGTAGAGTCTGAGATACCACTGGTACTGACGAGGTTACCTTTATTTAAGAATGTTAAAGATTTCATGTCTTATGTTTCCCAACATGTGTGGTATTATTCTTCTTTGCTTGTAACTACCGACATGCATTTGGTATGCTTTACTGTCGTTTCTTATATGCTCATTTGCTTAATAAAAAGAAAATTGGCAAGAGAATATAACTACTATAATACTGCTCTATGTGTAAGAATATAACTACTATAATACTGCTCCTATGTACAAGAATATAACTACTATAATACTGCTCCTATGTACAAGAATATAACTACTATAATACCGTTCCTATGTACAAGAATATAGCTTCAATAATACTGCTCCTATGTACAGGAATAAGAGCATATACTGAGGAACTCTTTATTAATTTTATACAAAAATACAAAAACTTTGCCATAAAAATTTCCAAACAAGGAATAAAGTATATACACTCACCCTACTGGCCAAGCTACATGCAGACTATTTCATTCATACCTACTACAAAAGAAAAATGAAACCTAGCCGAACCTAAACATCCAATCCGGCTGAACCCCGACTATATACAAATTGTTTATTTAACAGAATAAAAAAATGACAACTTACCACAATAAATAATAAATAGAGATGAGCGAACACCTGGATGTTCGGGTTCGAGAGGTTCGGCCGAACTTCCGGAAAATGTCCGGGTTCGTGATCCGAACTCAACCCGAACTTCATCCCGAACCCGAACCCCATAGAAGTCAATGGGGACCCGAACTTTTGGGCACTAAAAAGGCTGTAAAAGACACCCAGAGGGATAATATACCGCAATAAACGCATTGCGATTACAACTTTGAGCTAACGATCACCATGGAACGCCTCCTCCAGTAGAATGTACTGTCGGATCTGAGAATTAAGTTGAAATCGCAATGCGATTCTTATATATTTAGCTTAATCGCATTGCATTTCAACTTAGCATTGCTAAATAATTCCATCCATATCGTTAACTTACTGAGTCAGTAAGTTAACGAATATGGATGGAATTATTTAGCAATGCTAAGTTGAAACGGCAATGCGATTAAGCAGATATATAATAATCGCATTGCGATTTCAACTTAATTCTCACATCCGACAGTACATTCTACTGGAGGAGGCGTTCCTATGGTGATCGGTAGCTCAAAGTTGTAATCGCAATGCGATTAAGAATACATAAGAATCGCATTGCGATTCCAACTTTTAGTACTCAACTTTTAAAATCGTACACCACTTTAAGTTCCAAAGTTGCAATCGCGTTCGAATAGAACTTAAAGCTGTCTCTTAGTCAGTTTTAGTATTGGTGTGTTGTAATAGAAGTTACATTCGTACGCGAATATAACTTAGAGCAATACAGTCAACTTTACACTGTTAGTTTTATTATCGCGATAATACAACTATTCAAGAATCGTACGTGCGTCTGTACGTGTGTGCGCTACTCGGACACTATTCTATTTTGCCAGCCACAGCTGAAACCACTGATTTATGGTATTGCTATTTTGGCAATTGAATTTAACCCCAGAAAATAATCTATCCTTTGCCAGACAGCAGACAGTATTATACTTGTTCTAGCCAAAGCTGGAACACCAGATTTAGGGATTGGTATTTGGGCAATTGTATTTAACCCCTTAATAAAATATAGAAATTTCTTTCCTGAGTTTCTAGGGGTGACAATTAGCACAGCCAAGCCCCTGATGTAGGATATAGCAAAAAAAAACTAGTATTGATGGATTGATGGACTTGGTGGCAGCTTCTTCTGGCGCACCACAAGTCACAAAATGGCCGCCGATCAACCCAGAAAATAAGTGACAGAAAAACGCTCTGTGCAGCCTAAAAACCAGCGAGCAAGTAACTAGCAGAAGTTCAATGATTCTCAGCTGTAAATCGATCCGTTCATTAGGTGCTGTTGCTGACTTTAACCTGCCTAATCTCGCCCTGACAGAAGCTGCGTCCTCTCCCTACACTAATCAGAGCAGTGTGACGTAGCGGCGCTACGTGACTCCAGCTTAAATAGAGGCTGGGTCACATGCTGCACTTGCCAATCACAGCCATGCCATTAGTAGGCATGGCTGTGATGGGCTCTTAGGGCAAGAAGTAAAACGCTAGCTGATTGGCTGCTGTGCAGCCCTTCAGAAAGCGGGAAGTAATCGACGAACACCGAACCCGAACCCGAACTTTTGAAAATGTCCGGTTCGGGTCCGTGTCCCGGACACCCCAAAATTCGGTACGAACCCGAGCGATGCTCAAGCTGTTACGTCATCACTAATAATAAACACAAATTAAATAATCATAATTTGAAATCATAATAGAAATATGAGATAACAATACATTTTTTTTTAACAAACACATAT
>JAKVIS010004533.1:0-13824 GCA_033119425.1 Bufotes viridis
TCTGTGAGTTATGTGTTTATATATTTTCATCCGCACATGTTTTTATTTTGTGTAGGATGTTTGTGTGGTGCTTGTGGTTCGCGCCGGCATCCTCCATTGTATGCAATTTTTGCTGGGGATAGCCGTTCGCTGCGAACCACATGCGGAGGAACTGCCCCCAGTTAGAAACACGCCACAGTGTTTGGGGTCTGGAGCAGTCCCACCCATTTAGGCCACGTTTACTTTTGTGATTCTTGTTTTATATGTATTGAATGTGCCATTGCATATGGCTTGTAAACATTCTGTTGCACCTGGAAGCCGGTGTCACATGGTCTGTTGTAGGTGTAGCTTGCGGCCTCATGTGTTCCCATTGCATTGTTGGTCCTGCAGTGCAGGTGAGTGGGATGGGGCTGTAGGCTACTTAATACCTGTTCAGACCTTGTTCACACACCATAGGTAGTCTAGTGGTAGGACCCCATGTCATGCTGGAGATACCGTGTAGTGGTGCCTAAAGGGGCTCCGATATGTTCCTGATTGGAAATATTGGCGAATCTCTCAGCTTTTAACACCAGAGTGAGGGATTAGCCAGTGTTGTCAGTTGCTTATCCATGTGGTGCATCTTTTTTCTGTGAGTTATGTGTTTATATATTTTCATCCGCACATGTTTTATTTTGTGTAGGATGTTTGTGTGGTGCTTGTGGTTCGCGCCGGCATCCTCCATTGTATGCAATTTTTGCTGGGGATAGCCGTTCGCTGCGAACCACATGCGGAGGAACTGCTCCCCAGTTAGAAACACGCCACAGTGTTTGGGGTCTGGAGCAGTCCCACCCATTTAGGCCACGTTTACTTTTGTGAAAAAGTACATGAAAGAGACACTCGAAAGAGCCTGCATATTACATAAAGGAGGGCCACTTTCACATTGTGGTACAATTGTTCAGGTAGTGGGACTCCTACAGTCATAAAGCTTATGCACTAAGTGAAAGGGCTGCAAAAATTACAAGGAACCGGCACTACAATACACCCTTTATTACCCACAAAGGAGGGCATCATACACACCTTTGAAAAATTATGATTGGTAGCCTGCTGGTGACTGATGGAAATCACTGACCAAACACTGACGTGTGACCTAGGACTTAAAGAGATTTTCTGGGAAAACAGGATTACTGGCCTATATTTGGCTAGAGCATCAATATCCATTGGATGAGGTTCTGACTCCCAATGCTCCTGTAGACCAAAGACCTGCTGGTGACCCTCTAACACATTGCGTGGCGAGGGCCTGCTGCTGAGTTGACCCTCTAAAACATTAGGGGCGAGGGGCTGCTAGTGAGCTGACCCTGTAAAACATTATGGTTGAGGGCCTACTGGTGAGCTGACCCTCTAAAACATTATGATTGAGGGCCTACTGGTGAGCTGACCCCTCTAAAACATTATGATTGAGGGCCTGCTGGTGAGCTGACCCTCTAAAACATTATGGTTGAGGGCCTGCTGGTGAGCTGACCCTCTAAAACATTATGGTTGAGAGCCTGTTGGTGAGCTGACCCTGTCAAACATTATGGCTGAGGGCCTGCTGGTGAGCTGACCCATCTAAAACATTATGGTTGAGGGCCTGCTGGGTGAGCTGAACCTCTAAAACATTATGGTTGAGGGTCTGCTGGTGAGCTGACCCTGCAAAACATTATGAATGAGGGCCTGCTGGTAAGCTGACCCTCTAAAACATTATAGGTGAGGGCCTGCTGGTGAGCTGACCCTGTAAAACATTATGGTTGAGAGCCTGCTGGTGAGCTGACCCTGAAAAACATTATCGTTGAGGACCTGCTGGGTGAGCTGACCCTGTAAAACATTATGATTGAGGGCCTGCTGGTGAGCTGACCCTCTAAAACATTATGGTTGAGGGCCTGCTGGTGAGCTGACCCTCTAAAACATTATGGTTGAGGGCCTGCTGGTGAGCTGACCCTCTAAAACATTATGGTTGAGAGCCTGTTGGTGAGCTGACCCTGTCAAACATTATGGTCGAGGGCCTGCTAGTGAGCTGACCATCTAAAACATTATAGCTGAGGGGCCTGCTGGTGAGCTGACCCTCTTTAAAAATTGTAGTTGAGGGAATATATACAATCTGGATTAGGAGGAGGAGGAGGAGAAAACAAGTTTCAACCAGATACCCTTTTTGTGGTGGAAAAGGTGCATGGGAATACACTACAGTAGACTAAGTACATAATAAACAATACATTTAAATTGCCTTCATGTTCATCATTATCTCAGATCTCCTCTGGTGAAGAAGGAGAAGTCAGGGGCAATCCAGACCTTGTTCATTTTTATCGAGTCAACCTGTCAGCATTGTCAGTGGACAAGCGGATACGCTAATTATAATGTCACCAGCAGCACTAAATACACGCTCAGACAAAACACTGGCAGCAGGGCAGGCCAACACCTCCAAGGTGCAGATCACAAGCTTCGTGCCACGTGTCCAGCTTGGACACCCAGTAGTTGTAAGGCACTGAGGGATCATTTAGGATGCTGACATGGTCTGAAATGTATTCCTTCACCATCTTCCAAAACTTTTCCTCCTTGCAGCACTAGGCCGCGCTTCAGGGTGAGGTTGCTGGGCGGGGTGTCATGAAAGTGTCCCATGCCTTGGAGAGTGTTGCTGTGTGTTCCCCTTGTCTCCCTTCCTCGGTTGCCTAAGGAAGTACGGACTCTGCCGGCCGCGTTGTCAGATCGAAAATTTTGGAGCAATCTCTCAACAAGTACCTTCTGGTATTGCATCATTTTACTCGTCCTTCCACCACAGGAATGAGAGCTGAGAAGTTCTCTTTGTAACGGGGTCGAGAAGGGTGAACACCCAGTAATCCGTGTTATCTAAAATGCGTATAATGCGAGGGTCATGGGAAAGGCAGCCTAACATGAAGTCAGCCATGTGTGCCAGAGTACCAACAGGCAAGACATCGATGTCGACATCAGGATGACTCTCTATCTCCTCATCCTCCTCCTCTTCTGCCCATCCACGCTGAACAGATGTGAATTAAAGTTCCATGGGTACTACCCTCTGTAGCAGAGGCAACTGTCTCCAGCTCCTCCTCCTCTTCTTGGTCCAATTTGGGCTGAGAAGATGAACTGTGGGTGGTCTCGCTTATCACCCTATGTAATGTTCTCCCCATTTCCTCATCTGCCACTTTCAGAGCATCCTCCTTAATTGTGAGCAGCGATTGTTTAAGTAGCCACAGCAGTGGGATGGTTACGCTGATAATAGCGTTATCGCCACTAACCATCTGTGTGAATTCATCAACGCTTTTTAAAACCTCACAGAGGTCTGACATCAATGCCCACCCTCGCTTAGAATAGTGGCAGTTGACTTGAAAGGTGACGGACCATGTTGCAGCTGGTATTTCACAACTGCCCTCTGCTGCTCACAAAGCCTGGCCAACATGTAGAATGTAGAGTTCCAGCGCGTGCTCAGCACGCACAACAGTCGGGGTGAGTTGGAAGCCGCAAGTGGTGCTGCTGAGTTGACAGACCAGCTGAAGCTGTGGACGACTTGCGGAAATGGGTACACACGCGGCGCGCTCACTACTAGCTCTTGCAAATTGGGGTAGGTTTTGATAAAACGCTGAACCACTAAGTTTAAGATGTGGGCTAGGCATGGGATGTGTCAGGTTGCCGAGCTCCAAAGCCACCATCAAGTTACGCCCATTGTCAGACAATAACCATGCCTGTTTCTAGGTTGAGTGACAGAGCCACAGCTCAGTCTGGTCCCTTATACCCTGCCATAGCTCTGCAGCAGTGTGCGGTTTGTCCCTCCCTAAGCAGATTAGCTTCAGCACAGCCTGTAGATATTACCCACAGCAGTGCTACACTGCTTCCAGCCAGCTTGACTGATGGCTGACTGCTGCTGGAGGTGGAAGTGGAGGAGGAGCGCGGAGAAGGAGATGTGGGGTTGGAGCCAGTAACATAAATGCTGGTGGAGACCCTGACGGACGTGAGAGCCCGCTATCCTGGGCATGGGTAGCACCTGTGCCATCCCAGGGCACGACTCACTCCAAGCCTCCTCAACATTCACCCAGTGTGTGGTCAGGGAAATGTGGCGCCTGGCCACCAGCACTTCGTCCATGTGTCCATGGTAAAGTGGTCCTTCCCAGTAAGTGTGTTGTTCAGGGCACGGGTGATGTTCTGGGACACATACTGGTGTAAGGCGAGTATGGCACACAGTGAAAAATAGTGACGGCCGGGGACTGCGCATCGAGGTCAGCCGCCGACATCAGGCTGCAGAAGGCCTCAGTGTCTAAGCCTAAATGGCAACAATTCAATTTACTTATACAAAGTAAAATAAAAGTAGCATAGATATGTGTATATTATAATTAGAAAAAAACTGGCCTCCTCATCTTTCCCCTTGATAGCCAGCCACACCTCTCCCAATCTCCTCACCGATCATTAAAAACACTGTTACGAATGAGGGATCTCAGACTAACATTAAGTGTAAAAATTAACATAATCTGCAATCTCTGAATTAAAATAACAAATTTGGACGTCTTTCATTATTAATAAGAAGCCATCATGCAATGACTTTCATTTTATATGCCATGACTGCAGCACAAACTGCTGCTATCAAGGTATCTAAGTAAATCTATTACTGGTAAGTAAAAAAAACATTTCTAATTACTTTATACACAGATCCGTATCTAACACTTCAGATTTTAAACTGATTCTGGCAGCTAATGGCGCAATATTGCTTACTTACTCCTTAATACCTAAACTAAGACTAAAAAGTCATTGAGGGCATTTATCAAAGTACTTACAACACTACAGCAGCGGTAAGAAGTCACAAGTGATGGTGCTCGCCATATTCATGCAATAACTTGTGACTTTTAAAACTTCCCACCAATATTTTTAAATGGTGAGAAACAAGAGGCCCTTAGAGAGAGAGGGCAGGGCCCATTGCAACCCTCTGAGTTTACTATAAAATACGCCGGAAACTGGAGTAAGTTTTCCTCAAGTCTATTCCAGCCCCTAGGTGGCATAGACTTTAATTTCTGTCGCACAGAGTGCCAGAGGTGCACCAGATTTATTAAAAGGCATCTGCCTCTTAAGAAATTAGGAACATCTTAATCCAGAGCACAGGGAGATCAAGATTGGTGTATGGGAACACCAATGTTGATAAATGCCGCCCACTGAGTTCCAAAACAAATAATCATTGAATACTGTCCTCTCTTATTCTACTTTATGTACCTCCACCCTCTTCTTAGTTTCTAAATCCTTCTTTCTTATCTTTCACCTCAGCCTCAAATACCTCCCCCTTCATTCTCCTACTCAGCCTCCAACTCCTCTTTTTTCATCCATCTATTACGTCCTCTCCTCCTTAACCCTTTGTCTCTTCCACTACCTTCTAAGCCTCCCATCTCATACTCCTACTTCTTAGACTCTATGTCTCTAGATAATTAAATATAACAGAAAAGCACACTACTTAATAGTCACAAACTTTACTTATACAAAGTAAAATAAAAGTAGCATAGATATGTGTATATTATAATTAGAAAAAAACTGGCCTCCTCATCTTTCCCCTTGATAGCCAGCCACACCTCTCCCAATCTCCTCACCGATCATAAAAACACTGTTACGAATGAGGGGATCTCAGACTAACATTAAGTGTAAAAATTAACATAATCTGCAATCTCTGAATTAAAATAACAAATTTGGACGTCTTTCATTATTAATAAGAAGCCATCATGCAATGACTTTCATTTTATATGCCATGACTGCAGCACAAACTGCTGCTATCAAGGTATCTAAGTAAATCTATTACTGGTAAGTAAAAAAAAAACATTTCTAATTACTTTATACACAGATCCGTATCTAACACTTCAGATTTTAAACTGATTCTGGCAGCTAATGGCGCTATATTGCTTACTTACTCCTTAATACCTAAACTAAGACTAAAAAGTCATTGAGGGCATTTATCAAAGTACTTACAACACTACAGCAGCGGTAAGAAGTCACAAGTGATGGTGCTCGCCATATTCATGCAATAACTTGTGACTTTTAAAACTTCCCACCAATATTTTTAAATGGTGAGAAACAAGAGGCCCTTAGAGAGAGAGGGCAGGGCCCATTGCAACCCTCTGAGTTTACTATAAAATACGCCGGAAACTGGAGTAAGTTTTTCCTCAAGTCTATTCCAGCCCCTAGGTGGCATAGACTTTAATTTCTGCCGCACAGAGTGCCAGAGGTGCACCAGATTTATTAAAAAGGCATCTGCCTCTTAAGAAATTAGGAACATCTTAATCCAGAGCACAGGAGATCAAGATTGGTGTATGAGAACACCAATGTTGATAAATGCCGCCCACTGAGTTCCAAAACAAATAATCATTGAATACTGTCCTCTCTTATTCTACTTTATGTACCTCCACCCTCTTCTTAGTTTCTAAATCCTTCTTTCTTATCTTTCACCTCAGCCTCAAATACCTCCCCCTTCATTCTCCTACTCAGCCTCCAACTCCTCTTTTTTCATCCATCTATTACGTCCTCTCCTCCTTAACCCTTTGTCTCTTCCACTACCTTCTAAGCCTCCCATCTCATACTCCTACTTCTTAGACTCTATGTCTCTAGATAATTAAATATTACAGAAAAGCACACTACTTAATAGTCACAAACTTTACTTATACAAAGTAAAATAAAAGTAGCATAGATATGTGTATATTATAATTAGAAAAAAAACTGGCCTCCTCATCTTTCCCCTTGATAGCCAGCCACACCTCTCCCAATCTCCTCACCGATCATAAAAACACTGTTACGCATGAGGGGATCTCAGACTTACATTAAGTGTAAAAATTAACATAATCTGCAATCTCTTAATTAAAATCACAAATTTGGACTTCGTTCATTATTAATAAGAAGCCATCATGCAATGACTTTCATTTTATATGCCATGACTGCAGCACAAACTGCTGCTATCAAGGTATCTAAGTAAATCTATTACTGGTAAGTAAAAAAAAAACATTTCTAATTACTTTATACACAGATCCGTATCTAACACTTCAGATTTTAAACTGATTCTGGCAGCTAATGGCGCTAATATTGCTTACTTACTCCTTAATACCTAAACTAAGACTAAAAAGTCATTGAGGGCATTTATCAAAGTACTTACAACACTACAGCAGCGGTAAGAAGTCACAAGTGATGGTGCTCGCCATATTCATGCAATAACTTGTGACTTTTAAAACTTCCCACCAATATTTTTAAATGGTGAGAAACAAGAGGCCCTTAGAGAGAGAGGGCAGGGCCCATTGCAACCCTCTGAGTTTACTATAAAATACGCCGGAAACTGGAGTAAGTTTTTCCTCAAGTCTATTCCAGCCCCTAGGTGGCATAGACTTTAATTTCTACCGCACAGAGTGCCAGAGGTGCACCAGATTTATTAAAAGGCATCTGCCTCTTAAGAAATTAGGAACATCTTAATCCAGAGCACAGGGAGATCAAGATTGGTGTATGGGAACACCAATGTTGATAAATGCCGCCCACTGAGTTCCAAAACAAATAATCATTGAATACTGTCCTCTCTTATTCTACTTTATGTACCTCCACCCTCTTCTTAGTTTCTAAATCCTTCTTTCTTATCTTTCACCTCAGCCTCAAATACCTCCCCCTTCATTCTCCTACTCAGCCTCCAACTCCTCTTTTTTCATCCATCTATTACGTCCTCTCCTCCTTAACCCTTTGTCTCTTCCACTACCTTCTAAGCCTCCCATCTCATACTCCTACTTCTTAGACTCTATGTCTCTAGGTAATTAAATATAACAGAAAAGCACACTACTTAATAGTCACAAACTTTACTTATACAAAGTAAAATAAAAGTAGCATAGATATGTGTATATTATAATTAGAAAAAAACTGGCCTCCTCATCTTTCCCCTTGATAGCCAGCCACACCTCTCCCAATCTCCTCACCGATCATAAAAACACTGTTACGAATGAGGGGATCTCAGACTAACATTAAGTGTAAAAATTAACATAATCTGCAATCTCTGAATTAAAATAACAAACTTGGACGTCTTTCATTATTAATAAGAAGCCATCATGCAATGACTTTCATTTATATGCCATGACTGCAGCACAAACTGCTGCTATCAAGGTATCTAAGTAAATCTATTACTGGTAAGTAAAAAAAAAAAACATTTCTAATTACTTTATACACAGATCCGTATCTAACACTTCAGATTTTAAACTGATTCTGGCAGCTAATGGCGCTTAATATTGCTTACTTACTCCTTAATACCTAAACTAAGACTAAAAAAGTCATTGAGGGGCATTTATCAAAGTACTTACAACACTACAGCAGCGGTAAGAAGTCACAAGTGATGGTGCTCGCCATATTCATGCAATAACTTGTGACTTTTAAAACTTCCCACCAATATTTTTAAATGGTGAGAAACAAGAGGCCCTTAGAGAGAGAGGGCAGGGCCCATTGCAACCCTCTGAGTTTACTATAAAATACGCCGGAAACTGGAGTAAGTTTTTCCTCAAGTCTATTCCAGCCCCTAGGTGGCATAGACTTTAATTTCTGCCGCACAGAGTGCCAGAGGTGCACCAGATTTATTAAAAGGCATCTGCCTCTTAAGAAATTAGGAACATCTTAATCCAGAGCACAGGGAGATCAAGATTGGTGTATGGGAACACCAATGTTGATAAATGCCGCCCACTGAGTTCCAAAACAAATAATCATTGAATACTGTCCTCTCTTATTCTACTTTATGTACCTCCACCCTCTTCTTAGTTTCTAAATCCTTCTTTCTTATCTTTCACCTCAGCCTCAAATACCTCCCCCTTCATTCTCCTACTCAGCCTCCAACTCCTCTTTTTTCATCCATCTATTACGTCCTCTCCTCCTTAACCCTTTGTCTCTTCCACTACCTTCTAAGCCTCCCATCTCATACTCCTACTTCTTAGACTCTATGTCTCTAGATAATTAAATATTACAGAAAAGCACACTACTTAATAGTCACAAACTTTACTTATACAAAGTAAAATAAAAGTAGCATAGATATGTTGTATATTATAATTAGAAAAAAACTGGCCTCCTCATCTTTCCCCTTGATAGCCAGCCACACCTCTCCCAATCTCCTCACCGATCATAAAAACACTGTTACGCATGAGGGATCTCAGACTTACATTAAGTGTAAAAATTAACATAATCTGCAATCTCTTAATTAAAATCACAAATTTGGACTTCGTTCATTATTAATAAGAAGCCATCATGCAATGACTTTCATTTTATATGCCATGACTGCAGCACAAACTGCTGCTATCAAGGTATCTAAGTAAATCTATTACTGGTAAGTAAAAAAAAAAACATTTCTAATTACTTTATACACAGATCCGTATCTAACACTTCAGATTTTAAACTGATTCTGGCAGCTAATGGCGCTAATATTGCTTACTTACTCCTTAATACCTAAACTAAGACTAAAAAGTCATTGAGGGCATTTATCAAAGTACTTACAACACTACAGCAGCGGTAAGAAGTCACAAGTGATGGTGCTCGCCATATTCATGCAATAACTTGTGACTTTTAAAACTTCCCACCAATATTTTTTAAATGGTGAGAAACAAGAGGCCCTTAGAGAGAGGGCAGGGCCCATTGCAGCCCTCTGAGTTTACTATAAAATACGCCGGAAACTGGAGTAAGTTTTCCTCAAGTCTATTCCAGCCCCTAGGTGGCATAGACTTTAATTTCTACCGCACAGAGTGCCAGAGGTGCACCAGATTTATTAAAAGGCATCTGCCTCTTAAGAAATTAGGAACATCTTAATCCAGAGCACAGGGAGATCAAGATTGGTGTATGGGAACACCAATGTTGATAAATACCGCCCACTGAGTTCCAAAACAAATAATCTTTGAATACTGTCCTCTCTTATTCTACTTTATGTACCTCCACCCCCTTCTTAGTTTCTAAATCCTTTTTTCTTATCTTTCACCTCAGCCTCAAATACCTCCCCCTTCATTCTCCTACTCAGCCTCCAACTCCTCTTTTTTCATCCACCTATTACGTCCTCTCCTCCTTAACCCTTTGTCTCTTCCACTACCTTCTAAGCCTCCCATCTCATACTCCTACTTCTTAGACTCTATGTCTCTAGATAATTAAATATTACAGAAAAGCACACTACTTAATAGTCACAAACTTTACTTATACAAAGTAAAATAAAAGTAGCATAGATATGTGTATATTATAATTAGAAATAAAAACTGGCCTCCTCATTTTTCCCCTTGATAGCCAGCCACACCTCTCCCAATCTCCTCACCGATCATAAAAACACTGTTACGCATGAGGGGATCTCAGACTTACATTAAGTGTAAAAATTAACATAATCTGCAATCTCTTAATTAAAATCACAAATTTGGACTTCGTTCATTATTAATAAGAAGCCATCATGCAATGACTTTCATTTTATATGCCATGACTGCAGCACAAACTGCTGCTATCAAGGTATCTAAGTAAATCTATTACTGGTAAGTAAAAAAAAAAAACATTTCTAATTACTTTATACACAGATCCGTATATAACACTTCAGATTTTAAACTGATTCTGGCAGCTAATGGCCTTAATATTGCTTACTTACTCCTTAATACCTAAACTAAGACTAAAAAAGTCATTGAGGGGCATTTATCAAAGTACTTACAACACTACAGCAGCGGTAAGAAGTCACAAGTGATGGTGCTCGCCATATTCATGCAATAACTTGTGACTTTTAAAACTTCCCACCAATATTTTTAAATGGTGAGAAACAAGAGGCCCTTAGAGAGAGAGGGCAGGGCCCATTGCAACCCTCTGAGTTTACTATAAAATACGCCGGAAACTGGAGTAAGTTTTCCTCAAGTCTATTCCAGCCCCTAGGTGGCATAGACTTTAATTTCTGCCGCACAGAGTGCCAGAGGTGCACCAGATTTATTAAAAGGCATCTGCCTCTTAAGAAATTAGGAACATCTTAATCCAGAGCACAGGGAGATCAAGATTGGTGTATGGGAACACCAATGTTGATAAATGCCGCCCACTGAGTTCCAAAACAAATAATCATTGAATACTGTCCTCTCTTATTCTACTTTATGTACCTCCACCCTCTTCTTAGTTTCTAAATCCTTCTTTCTTATCTTTCACCTCAGCCTCAAATACCTCCCCCTTCATTCTCCTACTCAGCCTCCAACTCCTCTTTTTTATCCATCTATTACGTCCTCTCCTCCTTAACCCTTTGTCTCTTCCACTACCTTCTAAGCCTCCCATCTCATACTCCTACTTCTTAGACTCTATGTCTCTAGATAATTAAATATTACAGAAAAGCACACTACTTAATAGTCACAAACTTTACTTATACAAAGTAAAATAAAAGTAGCATAGATATGTGTATATTATAATTAGAAAAAAACTGGCCTCCTCATCTTTCCCTTGATAGCCAGCCACACCTCTCCCAATCTCCTCACCGATCCTTAAAAACACTGTTACGAATGAGGGGATCTCAGACTATACATTAAGTGTAAAAATTAACATAATCTGCAATCTCTGAATTAAAATAACAAATTTGGACGTCTTTCATTATTAATAAGAAGCCATCATGCAATGACTTTTCATTTATATGCCATGACTGCAGCACAAACTGCTGCTATCAAGGTATCTAAGTAAATCTATTACTGGTAAGTAAAAAAAAACATTTCTAATTACTTTATACACAGATCCGTATCTAACACTTCCAGATTTTAAACTGATTCTGGCAGCTAATGACGCAATATTGCTTACTTACTTCTTAATACCTAAACTAAGACTAAAAAGTCATTGAGGGCATTTATCAAAGTACTTACAACACTACAGCAGCGGTAAGAAGTCACAAGTGATGGTGCTCGCCATATTCATGCAATAACTTGTGACTTTTAAAACTTCCCACCAATATTTTTAAATGGTGAGAAACAAGAGGCCCTTAGAGAGAGGGGCAGGGCCCATTGCAACCCTCTGAGTTTACTATAAAATACGCGGAAACTGGAGTAAGTTTTCCTCAAGTCTATTCCAGCCCCTAGGTGGCATAGACTTTAATTTCTGCCGCACAGAGTGCCAGAGGGTGCACCAGATTTATTAAAAAGGCATCTGCCTCTTAAGAAATTAGGAACATCTTAATCCAGAGCACAGGAGATCAAGATTGGTGTATGAGAACACCAATGTTGATAAATGCCGCCCACTGAGTTCCAAAACAAATAATCATTGAATACTGTCCTCTCTTATTCTACTTTATGTACCTCCACCCTCTTCTTAGTTTCTAAATCCTTCTTTCTTATCTTTCACCTCAGCCTCAAATACCTCCCCCTTCATTCTCCTACTCAGCCTCCAACTCCTCATTTTTCATCCATCTATTACGTCCTCTCCTCCTTAACCTTGTCTCTTCCACTACCTTCTAAGCCTCCCATCTCATACTCCTACTTCTTAGACTCTATGTCTCTAGATAATTAAATATTACAGAGAAGCACACTACTTAATAGTCACAAACTTTGCTTATACAAAGTAAAATAAAAAGTAGCATAGATATGTGTATATTATAATTAGAAAAAAACTGGCCTCCTCATCTTTCCCCTTGATAGCCAGCCACACCTCTCCCAATCTCCTCACCGATCCTTAAAAACACTTTGTTACGAACATGAGGGGATCTCAGACTCCCATTAAGTGTAAAAATTAACATAATCTGCAATCTCTGAATTAAAATAACAAATTTGGACGTCTTTCATTATTAATAGAAGCCATCATGCAATGACTTTCATTTATATGCCATGACTGCAGCACAAACTGCTGCTATCAAGGTATCTAAAGTAAATCTATTACTGGTAAGTAAAAAAACAACACATTTCCTAATTACTTTATACCACAGATCCATTATCTAACACTTCAGATTTTAAACTGATTCTGGCAGCTAATGACCTTAATATTAGCTTACTTACTCCCTTAATGCCTAAACTAAGACTAAAAAGTCATTGATGAAGGGCATTTATCAAAGTACCTACAACACTACAGCAGCGGTAAGAAGTCACAAGTGATAATGCTCGTCATATTCATGCAATAACTTGTGACTTTTAAAAGCTTCCCACCAATATTTTTTAAATGGTGAGAAACAAGAGGCTGCATAGAGAGAGAGGCAGGGCCCATTGCAATCCTCTGAGTTTACTATAAAATCACGCTTCGGAAACTGGAGTGAGTTTTCCTCAAGTCTATTCCAGCCCCTAGGTGGCATAGACTTTAATTTCTACCGCACAGAGTGCCAGAGGTGCACCAGATTTATTAAAAAGGCATCTGCCTCTTAAGAAATTGGAACATCTTAATCCAGAGGCACAAGGGAGATCCAAGGTTGGTGTAATGGGAACACCAATGTTGATACAAATGCCGCCCACTGAGTTCCAAAACAAATAATCATTGAATACTGTCTCTCTTATTCTGCTTTATGTACCTCCACCTCTTCTTGGTTTCTAAATCCATTCTTTCTTATCTTTCACCTCAGCCTCAAATACCTCCTTCATTCTCCTACTCAGCCTCCAACTCCTCTTTTTCATCCATCTATTCGTCCTCCTCCTTAACCCCTTTGTCTCTTCCACTGCCTTCCTAAGCCTCCATCTCAGCACTCCTACTTTGCTTAGACTCCTATGTCTCTAGGTAATTAATTAAATGTAACAGAGAAAGCGCACTGCTTAATAGTCACAAACTTTACTTATACAAAGTAAAATAAAGTAGCATAGATATGTGATATTATAATTAGAAATAAAAAACTTGCCTCCTCATTTTTTTCCCTTGATAGCCAGCAGCACACTCTCCCAATCTCCTCACCGATCCTTAAAA
>JAKVIS010004534.1:0-13809 GCA_033119425.1 Bufotes viridis
AATTACATAATCGCATGCGAATTAAACACAGCTGTCTCTATAGTTCAACCTTCCTATTTGATTGCTAGAATTAGCGAAGTTGACGAATAGGTAGTGTGAGAGTTGCTCTGGTAGACAGCGGTGCGGGTGCAGTATAGAGGCAAAGAGAGTCCAGGTAGTGCAGCAAACAGTGTTTTATTTCACACTTGCACAAACAAAAGCTCAAAACAGTCACTTAGTGTTACTTCACACACACAGCAAAAACTTGAGGCAAAACAAAGTCCAAGACTGAATCAAATTCACCTGTGTGGTTTAGGTGCGTGTTCACACCCGGCTGTCAGCCCAGCCGCAGGAAAGTCCAACCTCAGGCTTCCAGGCAGACTGCACGCCTCTTTGTAAGCTCTTGCTTCCAGCCCTGAGAGCTCCACGGAACACCAGCAGTTTCCAGGTTAAATCACCTCAAATCCTAGGTGTTAGTTCACACCTGGCTGAATGCTCAGCAACACAAAAAGTCCACTGACCGTCTTTAAATGGCCTGCTCTTCTGACACACAGGTCTCAGCTTTTCAGCCCAGCACAGGGCTCAGATCCCAAACACAGAGAGAGCCTGCATAAACCCAGCTGTTTTTTAAAGGCAGCTCTGAATTAACCAAAAACCCGGAGCGGCACCTAAAATCAGTCCAGTATTTACCCTCACCTGGCTGCAATCAACCCAGCAGCACAGGCTGAAAGGAAAATACCTGCTTTTCCCACCAAACCTCTCACTGTGTCACAGTAGCTAAAGCGAAGATGGAGAATACCCGTTATCTTCGTTATGAGGAATATGACGAATATATTTGTCATATTCAGCTAATTCTACCAAGCCAGCCATACATGGGAACGTCTCCATACTAAAATGTACTGTCGGTTTGAGAATTACGTTGAAATCGCAATGCGATTAATATAACTTGAAATAATCGCATTGCGATTTCTACTTCAGACCTGGTTTACTATGGTTGGCTTGGTAGAATTAGCGAATATGGCGAATGTATTCGTCATATTCCTCAAACGACAGATAATGAAGTATTCTCCATCTTCGTTTTGCAACCATAGTAAGCCATGTCTGTTGAAATCGCAATGCGATTAATTCAAGTTATATTAATCGCATTGCGATTATAACTAGCAGTGCACTGCTGTCTTACATATTAGGCTAGAATTAACGAATATGGAATATAGCAGCAGTGCTAAGTAGAAATCGCAATGCAAGTTATATTAATCGCATTGATTTCAACTTCGAGCTGGGTTTATAATGGGTCGGCTTGCTAAAATTAACAAAGTTAACGAATATGGAATATAGCAGTGCTAATTGAAATCGCAATGCGATTAATATAACTTGGAGTAATCGCATTGCGATTTCTACTTAGCACTGCTGCTATATTCCATATTCGTTAATTCTAGCCTAATATGTAAGATAGCAGTACACTGCTAAGTTGTAATCGCAATGCGATTAATATAACTTGAATTAATCTCATTGCGATTTCAACGTAATTCTCAAATCCGACAGTACATTTTAGTATATGGAGACGTTCCCATGGTGATGGGGACGCTCCATGAGCACGGAAGTCGGCAGAAGCGGCACGGGCACTGACTAGAGCAGCCAGGAAGCCAGGAATCCTTAGGACAGGTAAGAACTACTTTTGGGAAGTGGGAAAGAAAAAAATAAAACAAAAAAAACAAAAAAATAAACGAATATTCGAAATAGCGAATTTATAGAGCTATATTCGAAATATTCGTGAATTAGCAAGTGCCGCTATTCGCTAAAAATTCCCCATTCGAATATTACACGCTAACACTATTCTTTATAAGCCTCAGAAATAATTTATCTTTTAGTATCTTGCCTCAAACTGTTGAAACAAAGCTAATATTATGTTTAGCAGAATTCAGCATGTACTTCCCTATTTTAAGTCACATGATTTTGTTACACATAATTGAGCCATTGAATTCTTCACAAGTAGTCTTTCCTTTAGGCTACTTTCACACTAGCGATTTTTGCATATCCGTCATGAATCTGCAAAAACGCTTCTGTTACAATAATACAACCGCATGCATCCATCATGAACGGATCTGTTTGTATTATGTCTGCTATAGCATGATGGATCCATCTTGAACACCATTGAAAGTCAATGGGGGATGAATCCGTTTTCTATTGTGCCAGATTGTGTCAGAGAAAACGGATCCGTCCCCATTGACTTACGTTGTGTGCCAGGACGGATCTGTTTGGCTCCGCTTCGTCAGGAGGACAGCAAAACGCTGCATGCAGCGTTTTGGTGTCCGGTAGTGTTGAGCGAACAGTTCGAGCATCGTTCGGGTTCGTACCGAATTTTGGGGTGTCCGGGACCCGGACCCGGACATTTTCAAAAAAGTTCGGGTTCGGTGTTCGTCGATTACTTCCCGCTTTCTGAAGGGCTGCACAGCAGCCAATCAGCTAGCGTTTACTTCTGCCCTAAGAGCCCATCACAGCCATGCCTACTAATGGCATGGCTGTGATTGGCCAAGTGCAGCATGTGACCCAGCCTCTATTTAAGCTGGAGTCACGTAGCGCTGCACGTCACACTGCTCTGACTAGTGTAGGGAGAGGATGCAGCTGCTGTGTTAGGGCGAAATTAGGAAGGGATTAACTTAGCCAAAACACTTAATGAAGTGATCGATCAACAGCTCAGAATCATTGAACTTCTGCTAGTTACTTGCTCACTGGTTTTTAGGCTGCACAGAGCGTTTTTCTGTCACTTATTTTCTGGGTTGATCGGCGGCAATTTTGTGACTTGTGGTGCACCAGAAGAAGCTGCCACCAAGTCCATCAATCCATCAATACTAGTTTTTTTTTGCTATATCCTACATCAGGGACTTGGCTGTGCTAATTGTCACCCCTAGAAACTCAGGACAGCAATTTCTATATTTTATTAAGGGGTTAAATACAATTGCCCAAATACCAATCCTCTAAATCTGGTGTTCCAGCTTTGGCTAGACAAGTATAATACTGTCTGCTGTCTGGCAAAGAATAGATTAATTTCTGGGGTGAAATTAACCTGCCAATATAGCAATACTCCTGGATCTGGTGTCCCAGCAGTTGCAGGACAGATTTCATAGTATCCGCTTACACATATATTTTGTTCTGGGGTTAAATTAACCTGCCAATATAGCAATACCCTGGATCTGATGTCCCAGCAGTTGCAGGCCAGATTTCATAGTGTCCGCTTACACATATATTTTTTCTGGGGTGAAATTAACCTGCCAATATAGCAATACTCCTGGATCTGGAGTCCAAGCAGTTGCAGGACATATTTTATAGTATCCGCTATACATATATTTTGTTCTGGGGTGAAATTACCCTGCCAATATAGCAATACCCTGAATCTGATGTCCCAGCAGTTGCAGGACCGATTTCATAGTGTTCGCTACACATATATTTTGTTCTGGGGTTAAATTAACCTGCCAATATAGCAATACCCTGGATCTGGTGTCCAAACAGTTGCAGGCCAGATTTCATAGTGTCCGCTTACACATATATTTTGTTCTGGGGAGAAATTAACCTGCCAATATAGCAATACCCTGATCTGGTGTCCCAGCAGTTGCAGGCCAGATTTCATAGTATCCGCTACACATATATTTTTCTGGGGTGAAATTAACCTGCCAATATAGCAATACCCTGGATCTGGTGCCCAAGCAGTTGCAGAACATATTTTATAGTATCCGCTTACACATATATTTTGTTCTGGGGTGAAATTACCCTGCCAATATAGCAATACCCTGAATCTGGTGTCCCAGCTGTTGCAGGCCAAGTGTAAATCTGTCCATAAAGGATACCTTTCATCCAGGGCCTAAATACTAGCTGTGGGGAGTCGCTCTGGTAGACAGCGGTGCGGGTGCAGTTTAGAGGCAAAACAAGGAGTCCAGATTGTGCATCAAACAGTGTTTTATTCACACTTGCACACCAGAAATGAAAACAGTCTCTTGGTGACAGTTCACACACAACAGAAATCATGTGGCAAAACCAAAAACAGGCCAACACAGGGTCCAGTCACCTTGGGTGGTTTAAGTGCGGGTTCACACCTAGCAGTCGGTTCAGCCGCAGGCGATTCCTCCTTCAGGTTGCAGGGAAACACCACCTTGCTGAGCTCCGTCCTCCAGCACAGAGAACTCCTCAGCCCTGTTAGCAGGCTCCAGGATAATCACCCTCAGACACAGCTGATGGCTGTGTTTTATACCCAGCCCAAAACTCGGACTGGACCGTGGGGAGCAGCCACCCACCCTACTCTTTAGCTGCTCCCAGTAAGAGCCGGCCCGGATCGGCTTTGCAGCCATGCTATTTAACAGAGTCAAACAGCACTAGCTGCTGCAGACAAAAACCCGGCTCTCACCTCACCGAGGCCAGCAACCTCGGTGACACGTACCTGCCATCGCATATGACACCTTGCACCTTACCACATACCCCCCTTTGTTCAACCCTGAGGGGGTGAACACACGTGAGGCAGTGGACGCGGACAGGGCATCTGCGTTGCCCTGCAAGCGGCCTGCCCTGTGTTCCACGGAAAACTTGAAATTTTGAAGAGATAGGAACCACCTGGTGACCCGAGCATTCCTCTCCTTGGCCTGACTCATCCATTTGAGGGGGAATGGTCGGTCACCAGACGGAACCTCCTCCCTAACAGGTAGTAGCGGAGAGATTCGAGTGCCCACTTGATAGCCAGGCACTCCCTCTCCACTATACTATATCTGGACTCGGGCGGGACTGAGCTTACGGCTCAGGAAGACAACGGGATGTTCTTCCCCGTTGACCTCCTGCGACAGTACCGCACCGAGGCCTACCTCCGAGGCGCCGGTCTGTACGACAAACTCCTTGTTGAAGTCGGGTGTCACCAAAACCGGGGACCCACACAGGGCCGACTTCAACGCGGAGAAAGCCTCCTCCGCCTTCTCACTCCAGCTAACCCTCCCAGACTTTCGCCCTTCAACAGGTCTGTCAATGGCGCTGCTATTGTGGCAAAGTGGGGCACAAACCTCATGTAGTAACCTACAATCCCCAGGAACGACTTTACCTGCCTGGTGGTGACCGGTCGGGCCAGTTACGAATGGCCTCTACCTTAGTTACCTGAGGTTTGATGACTCCCGCCCAATTACATATCCCAGATATTTTGTCTCCTCTAACCCTATGGAGCACTTCTTTGGGTTAGCGGTCAGTCCGGCTTTCCTCAGGGCATCCACTACCGCCTGCACCTTGGGTAAATGGCTTTCCCAGTCGGTGCTGTGGATGACTACATCATCTAAGTAGGCCGAGGCGCACCGACGATGTGGTCGCAGCACTATGTCCATTAACCTTGGAAAGTGGCGGGGGCGCCATGCAGGCCAAAGGGTAACACCTTGTAGTGATACAGGCCCTGCGGGGTAACAAATGCGGTTTTTCCTTAGCCGACTCGCTAAGGGTACCTGCCAGTACCCTTTAGTGAGGTCCAGCACAGAAAAATAACGGGCTTGTCCTAAACTTTCAACCAGCTCGCCTACTCGGGGCATGGGATACGCGCCAAACTTGGATACTTCATTTAACTTGCGAAAGTCGTTGCAGAACCGCAACGTCCCATCCGGCTTGGGTATTAGGACTATGGGACTGGCCCACTCACTTTTCGACTCCTCAATGACCTCGAGCTTCAACATTAACTGTACTTCCTCCGCGATGGCCCGCCGCCGAGCCTCGGGTACCCGGTATGGTTTTAACCGGATCTTGGCCTGAGGCTCAGTGACGATGTCATGTTGGATGAGAGACGTGCGGCCAGGGAGGTCCGAGAACACATCCGTGTTCCGACTGATGAACTCCCTGACTTCCTGAACTTGTTTGGAAGACAGGCTGTCTGCAATTTTTACCGTGGTTACTGCTTCACAGGCCTCGAACTGTGGGGCTGGACCCTTTCACCTAGAAGCCCTGGCCGGGGGCTGTGGTCGCCGGCTGTGTCCCTATCTTTCCACGGCTTAAGTAAATTCACGTGGTACACCTGCTCCGGCTTGCGCCGCCCTGGCTGGTGTACTTTGTAATTTACTTCCCTACCTTCTCGATCACCTCATAGGGGCCCTGCCACCTAGCTAGGAACTTGCTGTCAAGGGTGGGTACCAGAACCAAAACCCGATCTCCCGGATGGAAGCCCCGCACCCGAGCCTGACGATTATACACCCTACTCTGGGCTTGTTGCGCTGCCTCCATATGCTCCCCGGACCAGCGGCAACACCCTTTCTATCCGTTCCTGCATCTGGGTGACATACTCAATGACACTTTTGTGGGGGACAGGCTGTTGTTCCCATGCTTCCTTGGCGATATCCAACAGGCCCCGAGGGTGTTCTGCTATAAAGCAGTTCGAAGGGCGAGAACCCAGTAGAGGCCTGGGGTACCTCTCGCACTGCGAACATGAGATAGGGCAGAAGCAGGTCCCAGTCCTTCCCATCTCTAGACACCACCCTTTTAACATATTTTTTAGAGTTTGGTTAAACCTCTCAACAAGACCGTCTGTTTGCGGATGGTAAACGGACGTCCGTGAACTGCTTTATACGCAACAATTTACACAGTTCCTTCATTACTTTGGACATAAAAGGGGTCCCTTGGTCTGTCAGAACCTCTTTTGGCAGGCCCACACGGGAAAACATCTCCATTAACTCTTTGGCAATGAGCCTAGCTGAGGTATGTCGCAGAGGCACCGCCTCCGGATACCGAGTGGCATAGTCGAGAACTACCAGAATGTGTTGGTGGCCCCTGGCAGACTTTGGTACAGGCCCAATTAAATCCATAGCGATTCGCTCAAACGGTACTTCAATAATTGGCAGAGGTACCAGAGGACTACGGAAATGAGGCTGGGGGCTAGTTATCTGACAGGTTGGACAGGACTTACAATAATTTTCTACCTCCTTGAACACACTGGGCCAATAAAACCGCTGCAGTATGCGGTCCTGGGTTTTCTGCCACCCCAGGTGTCCCCAAGAACATGCTGGTGGGCAAGCTCCATGACAAGCTTGCGATACGCTGTGGGCACCACCAACTGTTCAACAGGTTCACCTCGGACTTGGTTCACCCGATACAACATATCCTGTAGAACAATAAATCGTGGGAACATTAATTCAGCCCCTGGTTTCTGGGGTTTACCATCAATTTCCAGCACATTCTCCCAGGCCCTGGTTAGGGTTTGGTCCCGGTGTTGTGCGGTCCCAAAATTTTCCCCGGAGACATTGAGGTCTGCCAACTCAGGTCCCGGTGGCAAGTCCTCCGTGTCTCCCACCATTACACTCAGTGGGGTTGTCTCCCTCTACCGCTGGAGCAGTGGTCACCCCTACCGCCGGCCCTTCAGACTCGGGCTCCCAGGGTTCTGGCCTTCCAGCGGTATCAGGCCACTCTACTAGGGTCACCCCTGTCTCGGGTCCCTCAGATACCTTTATTGCCGGCCACAGCGCCGGAAAACCGGGAAGTCCCTCCCAAGTATTAGTTCATGTGGGAGTTTAGTAGCGACAGCCACCTCGTGGGTCCACCTACCAGCCGCTGTGGACAAAGTCACTAGTGCAGTGGGGTAGTCTTTCAGGTCTCCGTGGATGCACAGGACCTCGACTTTACGGCCAGTATACTCCACAGGCCGCACAAGGGCAGCCCTTACCAGGGAGACTAAACTCCCGGAGTCCAGCAGAGCCACCGCCAGCGAATCTCCCACCTCTACCTGACACAGGTGGTTATGGTCTTGCACCTCACGGGTGCCAGTTGCGCACAGCTTCCGTGCATACAAGGAGTGGCGACCTCGTAGTTCACCTCCATCGGCTCATCCCGATGCGGACAGTCGGCCCTGATGTGGCCTGGCTCCTGACACCTCCAGCATACCACGGGAGGCGGACTCGCAGGGGGTATATTCCGTGCAGGCCGCTCTGTCGCCGGACGCCGGAACTGGGGCAGAGGCCTCCGGGTTTGACTGACCCCTTCCCAGCAAGACTCCCTGCAGGTTTCTGGTGGCCTCGCATCGCTCCACCAGGTCGACCATCTCCAGGGCATTGGTGGGCGATACCTGGCCGATCCAGTGCTGGAGAGGGTAAGGCAAAGCCCTCCAGAAGACATCGGCTAACAGACGGTCGAGCATAGCAGTGGGAGTCAGTATGTCTGGCTGCAGCCATTTTTGCAACCGTTGTAGCAAGTCATAGTATTGTGGCCTGGCGGGTTCAGCCGGGTTAAACTCCCACTGATGCACCCGCTGGGCCCGGACCAAAACATTCACCCCCAGTCTTGCCAGGATCTCACCTTTCACAGTCGGGTAGTCAGCTGCTTGGTCACCTGGGAGGTCAAAAATACTTGCTGGGGTCCAGACGCCAGGAACGGAGCGACGACCTCTGCCCACTGTTCTCGGGTAATTTCTCCTCACGGCCACCTTCTCGAACACCGCCAGATAGGTCTCAACATCATCCGAGGGGGTCATCTTAGGGATCGCGGCACGGACAGCTTTCCGGGCATCGTGGACGCGGTGGGACGCTCCTGCCGCTTGCAACGCCATCACGTGCTGTAGCAGTAGCTGGTTGGTCTCCCGCTGCTGCACGTTAGCCTCTATGAGGGCTTTCACAGCCGCTCCATTTTGTCGGGGATCACAGGCTGCAACTTTGCCGGCTTAATATAGGACATTCACTTTGCTCAGCAAAAACAAAGTTCGGCGCTCACGCCAGCCTCACTGCGCATGCCCGCATCCGACACCAAATGTGGGGAGTCGCTCTGGTAGACAGCGGTGCGGGTGCAGTTTAGAGGCAAAACAAGGAGTCCAGATTGTGCATCAAACAGTGTTTTATTCACACTTGCACACCAGAAATGAAAACAGTCTCTTGGTGACAGTTCACACACAACAGAAATCATGTGGCAAAACCAAAAACAGGCCAACACAGGGTCCAGTCACCTTGGGTGGTTTAAGTGCGGGTTCACACCTAGCAGTCGGTTCAGCCGCAGGCGATTCCTCCTTCAGGTTGCAGGGAAACACCACCTTGCTGAGCTCCGTCCTCCAGCACAGAGAACTCCTCAGCCCTGTTAGCAGGCTCCAGGATAATCACCTCAGACACAGCTGATGGCTGTGTTTTATACCCAGCCCAAAACTCGGACTGGACCGTGGGGAGCAGCCACCCACCCTACTCTTTAGCTGCTCCCAGTAAGAGCCGGCCCGGATCGGCTTTGCAGCCATGCTATTTAACAGAGTCAAACAGCACTAGCTGCTGCAGACAAAAACCCGGCTCTCACCTCACCGAGGCCAGCAACCTCGGTGACACGTACCTGCCATCGCATATGACACCTTGCACCTTACCACATAGCCCTAAAAGAGATATTCCCTAAATCAGTGGTTACTGCTGTGCCTGGATTAGTGTAATACGCTACATAAACAAATAGGCAGATAGTGTTAGGTGCCTGTAAAAAAGGCCTAAATTTGAAATCAATACATTGGGCCAAATATTTTTTTCCTTATTGTGGTGCTTGGTGAACGGTAACAATGAGGAAAACATCTAGTAAGGGACGCGGACGCGGTCGTGGTGGTGTTAGTGTACCCTCTGGTGCTGGGAGAGGACGTGGCCATTCTGCCACAGCCACACGTCCTAGTGAACCAACTACCTCAGGTTCCAGTACCCGCCAGAATTTACAGCGATATTTGGTGGGGCCCAATGCCGTTCTAAGGATGGTAAGGCCTGAGCAGGTACAGGCGCTAGTCAATTGGGTGGCCGACAGTGGATCCAGCATGTTCACAACATTATCTCCCACCCAGTCTTCTGCAGAAAGCGCACAGGTGGCACCTGAAAACCAAGCCCATCAGTCTGTCACATCACCCCCATGCATATCAGGGAAACTGTCAGAGCCTCAAGTTATGCAGCAGTCTCTTATGCTGTTTGAAGACTCTGCTGGCATGGTTTCCCAAGGAAATCCACCTAGCCCTTCCCCAGTGGTGGAAGACATAGAATGCACTGATGCACAACCACTGATGTTTCCTGATGATGAGGACATGGGAATACCACCTCATCGGAGTCCGCACGTCTCTGATGATGACGAAACACAGGTGCCAACTGCTGCGTCTTTCTGCAGTGTGCAGACCGAACAGGAGGTCAGGGAGGAAGACTGTGTGGAAGACGATGCAGGGGGACGATGAGGTCCTAGACCCCACATGGAATGAAGGTCGTGCCACTGACTTTCATAGTTCAGAGGAAGAGGCAGTGGTGAGACCGAGCCAACAGCGTAGCAAAAGAGGGAGCAGGGGGCAAAGCAGAACAGCCGCCGCCAAGAGAGTTCGCCTGATACTGGCCACCGCCACCAGGGACCGAGCACCCCAAAGGCAGCTTCAAGGAGTTCCCTGGCATGGCACTTCTTTAAACAATGTGCTGACGACAAGACCCGAGTGGTTTGCACGCTGTGCCATCAGATCCTGAAGCGAGGCATTAACGTTCTGAACCTTAGCACAACCTGCATGACCAGGCATCTACATGCAAAGCATGAACTGCAGTGGAGTAAACACCTTAAAAGCAAGGAACTCACTCAGGCTCCCCTGCTCCCTCTTCTGCTGCTGCCTCGGCCTCTTCCTCCGCCTCGGGAGGAATGTTGGCACCTGCCGCCCACCAAACAGAGGATGTGCCACCGACACCACCACCTGCGTCACCAAGCATCTCCACCATGTCACACGGCAGCGTTCAGCTCTCCATCTCACAAACCTTGAGAGAAAGCGTAAATTCCCACCTAGCCACCCTCGAGCCTCTGGGCCTGAATGCCAGCATTTCTAAACTACTGGCCTTTGAAATGCTGTCATTCAGGCTGGTGGACACAGACAGCTTCAAACAGCTGATGTCCATGGCTGTCCCACAGTATGTTGTCCCCAGCCGCCACTACTTCTCCAAGACAGCCGTGCCTTCCTGCACAACCAAGTATCCGATAAAATCAAGTGTGCACTGCGCAACGCCATCTGTGGCAAGGTCCACCTAACCACAGATACGTGGACCAGTAAGCACGGCCAGGGACGCTATATCTCCCTAACTGCACACTGGGTAAATGTAGTGGCGGCTGGGCCCCAGGCGGAGAGTTCCTTGGCGCACGTCCTTCCGCCGCCAAGGATCACAGGGCATCATTCTTGCCTCCTGTAGCCTCCTCCTCCTACTCGGCTTCCTCCTCCTCTGCTTCCACCAGCTCATCCAGTCAGCCACACACCTTCACCACCAACTTCAGCACAGCCCGGGTAAACGTCAGCAGGCCATTCTGAAACTCATATGTTTGGGGGACAGGCCCCACACCGCGCAGGAGTTGTGGCGGGGTATTGAACAACAGACCGACCAGTGGTTGCTGCCGGTGGGCCTCAAGCCCGGCCTGGTGGTGTGCGATAATGGGCGAAATCTCGTCGCAGCTCTGGGACTAGCCGGTTTGACGCACATCCCTTGCCTGGCGCATGTGCTGAATTTGGTGGTGCAGAAGTTCATTCACAACTACCCCAACATGTCAGAGCTGCTGCATAAAGTGAGGGCCGTCTGTGCGCGCTCCGCGCTCACATCCTGCCGCTGCTCGCCTGTCTGCGCTACAGCGTAACCTCGGCCTTCCCGCCACCGCCTCATATGCGACGTGCCCACCAGGTGGAACTCCACCTTGCACATGCTGGAGAGACTGTGCGAGCAGCAGCAGGCCATAGTGGAGTTTCAGCTGCAGCACGCACGCGCCAGTCGCACTGCGGAACAGCACCACTTCACCACCAATGATTGGGCCTCCATGCGAGACCTGTGTGCCCTGTTGCGCTGTTTCGAGTACTCCACCAACATGGCCAGTGGCGATGACACCGTTATCAGCGTTACAATACCACTTCTATGTCTCCTTGAGAAAACGCTTAGGGCGATGATGGAAGAGGAGGTGGCCCAGGAGGAGGAGGAGGAGGATGAGGGGTCATTTTTAGCACTTTCAGGCCAGTCTGTTAGAAGTGGCTCAGAGGGAGGTTTTTTGCAACAGCAGAGGCCAGGTACAAATGTGGCCAGCCAGGGCCCACTACTGGAGGACGAGGAGGATGAGGAGGAGGTGGAGGAGGATGAGGATGAAGCAGGTTCACAGCGGGTGGCACCCGACACAGCTCA
The DNA here is from genome assembly GCA_033119425.1 of Bufotes viridis. Taxonomy (NCBI): domain Eukaryota; kingdom Metazoa; phylum Chordata; class Amphibia; order Anura; family Bufonidae; genus Bufotes; species Bufotes viridis. The sequence continues at coordinate 12,090 of JAKVIS010004534.1, forward strand.
GGCCCATCACTGGTGCGTGGCTGGGGGATACGGAGGACGATGACGATACGCTCCCACAGAGGACAGCTTGTCCTTACCTCTGGGGAGCCTGGCACACATGAGCTGAACTACATGCTGCAGTGCCTGCGCAACGACAGCAGAGTTGCCCACATTTTAACGTGTGCGGACTACTGGGTTGCCACCCTGCTGGATCCCCGGTACAAAGACAATGTGCCCACCTTACTTCCTGCACTGGAGCGTGATAGGAAGATGCGCGAGTTCAAGCGCACGCTGGTAGAGGCGCTCCTGAGAGCATTCCCAAATGTCACAGGGGAACAGGTGGAAGCCCAAGGCGAAGGCAGAGGAGGAGCAAGAGGTCGCCAACGCAGCAGTGTCACGGCCAGCTCTTCTGAGGGCAGGGTTAGCATGGCAGAAATGTGGAAAAGTTTTGTCTCCACGCCACAGCTAACTGCACCACCACCTGATACGGAACGTGTTAGCAGGAGGCAGCATTTCACTAACATGGTTGAACAGTACGCCTGCACACCCCTCCACGTACTGACTGATGGTTCGGCCCCATTCAACTTCTGGGTCTCCAAATTGTCCACGTGGCCAGAGTTAGCATTTTATGCCTTGAGGTGCTAGCCTGCCCGGCGGCCAGCGTTTTGTCTGAACGTGTATTCAGCACGGCAGGGGGCGCCATTACTGACAAACGCAGCCGCCTGTCCACAGCCAACGTGGACAAGCTGACGCTCATAAAAATGAACCAGGCATGGATCCCACAGGACCTGTGCCTCCCTTGTGCAGAATAGACATTTATAACTGCCTCCCCATCAACCATGTATTCTTGTACTCGGGGCACTTCTTTATTGAATCCTCATTTTTTTAACTTTACCATGATCTTGCGGTGCAACCCAAAGTTGAATGAACCTCTCCTCTGTCTGGGTGCTGGTCCGAAATAACTGAGAGTGGCCTTCTCCGTTGGTGGTTGATATGACGCATGATTCCTTGCTGTGGGACCTCTCCTCTGTCTGGGTGCTAGGCCGAAATAACTGAGAGTGGCCTTCTCCGGTGGTGGGTGATATGACGCATGATTCCTTGCTGTGGGACCTCTCTCCTCTGTCTGGGTGCTGGTCCTAAATAAATGAGAGTGGCCTTCTCCGGTGGTGGTTGATATGACGCATGATTCCTTGCTGTGGGACCTGCTCCTCTGTCTGGGTGCTGGTCCGAAATAAATGAGAGTGGCCTTCTCCGGTGGTGGTTGATATGACGCATGATTCCTTGCTGTGGGACCTCTCCTCTGTCTGGGTGCTGGTCCGAAATAACTGAGAGTGGCCTTCTCCAGTGGTGGGTGATATGACGCATGATTCCTTGCTGTGGGACCTCTCTCCAATTGATATTGGTTAATTTTTATTTATTTTATTTTATTTTATTTTAATTCATTTCCTCATCCACATGTGTTTTGCAGGGGATTTATCTACATTTTGCTGCCTTTGGCAAGCCCTTCTAGCCCTTCCTGGACTATTTTACAGCCTTTAGTGCCTAAAGTGCTCGGGTCCCCATTGACCTCAATGGGGTTCTGGGTCCGGGATAAAGTTCGCTGCTGAGTTCGAATCCTCGAACCCGAACATCCAGGTGTTCGCTCATCTATAGTGTCCGGCTCCAGAGCAGAATGGTGACTGAACGGAGGCAAACTGGATGCATTCTGAGCGGATCATTTTCCATTTAAAAGGCATTAGGG
>JAKVIS010004535.1:0-14064 GCA_033119425.1 Bufotes viridis
CATACTGTGGAGGATATATATATACACGGTGTGTGCTGTGAGGATACATCCATACTGTGGAGGAGATATATATATATACGGTGTGTGCTGTGAGGATACATCCATACTGTGGCGGTTATATATATATACACGGTGTGTGCTGTGAGGATACATCCATACTGTGTGTGCTGTGAGGACACATCCATACTGTGGAGGAGATATATATATACACGGTGTGTGCTGTGAGGACACATCCATACTGTGTGTGCTGTGAGGACACATCCATACTGTGGCGGTTATATATACACGGTGTGTACTGTGAGGACACATCCATACTGTGGCGGTTATATATATACACGGTGTGTACTGTGAGGACACATCCATACTGTGGCGGTTATATATACACGGTGTGTGCAGTGAGGACACATCCATACTGTGGCGGTTATCTATATACACGGTGTGTGCTGTGAGGACACATCCATACTGTGGCGGTTATCTATATACACGGTGTGTGCTGTGAGGACACATCCATACTGTGGCGGTTATCTATATACACGGTGTGTGCTGTGAGGACACATCCATACTGTGGCGGATATATATATACATGGTGTGTGCTGTGAGGACACATCCATACTGTGGAGGATATATATATACACGGTGTGTGCTGTGAGGACACATCCATACTGTGGCGGATATATATATACACAGTGTGTGCTGTGAGGACACATCCATACTGTGGAGGATATATATACACGGTGTGTGCTGTGAGGACACATCCATACTGTGAGCGGTTATATATACACGGTGTGTGCAGTGAGGACACATCCATACTGTGGCGGTTATATATATACACGGTGTGTACTGTGAGGACACATCCATACTGTGGCGGTTATCTATATACACGGTGTGTGCTGTGAGGACACATCCATACTGTGGCGGATATATATATACATGGTGTGTGCTGTGAGGACACATCCATACTGTGGCGGTTATATATATATATACACGGTGTGTGCTGTGAGGACACATCCATACTGTGGCGGTTATATATACATGGTGTGTGCTGTGAGGACACATCCATACTGTGGCGGAGGTCTGTCCCCTGCACACTGCTTACACAATACCAGCCTGTCATCTCTCACACTCCAGCTGCTGTGAAAACTACAACTCCCAGCATTCCCCGTCAGCCCGTCCCCACGAGAGCATGCTGGGAGCTGTAGTTTCCAGCAGCAGCAGGAGGGCCGCCCGGGATGACATGGATACAGCTCACATACACACAGCTGGTAAAAGCCACTGTCACTTCCCACCACGGCCGGGGCTCTTGGGCCCCCACATAAGAAACCCCCCGTGACAGAAGTCACCCTCGGGCCGTGGCGCTTTCCCCTCCCCGGGTCACATACCAGGGCGACGTCCCGGGCGGAGCAGCCCATCAGCTCGCTCTCCGTGCCCAGCTCCTCGGGCTCCCGCAACGGAGACGCCATCTTCGCTTAGCAGGAGACTGCACCGGAAGCGGAAACGCGTCACGGCAGGAGGCGTGGCCGACGCGCGGGAGCCGGGTGTTTACTTTTGGCACCAGAGCGGCGTGCGCGAGCCTCCCGAAGAACGACAAGTCCCAGCGTGACCGCGTCAGCAATGTGAGGGCGAGGCGGCTGGGAGTGGTAGTTAAGAGTAGTCATGTACTAAGGAGTGTGTGACAGGTCCGGTAATTTGTGGTAATACAGTATTTAAAGGGGTCCCATCACTTCAGCCAATGGCATTTATCATGTAGGAAAGTTAATACAAGGCACTTACTAATGTATTGTGATTGTCCACATTGCTTCCTTCGCTGGCTGGATTCATTTCTCCATCACATTATACACTGCTTGTTTCCATGGTTACGGCATCCAGCATCGGTGGTGGTGCTTGCACACTATAGAAAAAAAAGCATCGGCCTATGCACACGGCCGCGGTCTGGGTCGCCAGACGGATCCCCGTCCAGTATTAGGTTTTGGATGTAGCATGCGCTCATTTCTAGTCATCCGTTAAAATACATTTTATCTATTTTGTGCTTTGGTGCTGGCTATAATGTCTGATCATCCGATTTTCTGGATTATTGGTCGCTAGATTAAAGGAGTTTTGCCAGCAGCACTCCTGCGTCCATGTTATGGACCTGACCTGTGTGGGAATAGAAATGACTTCTCGCCACCTTATGGCTTTTTCCTCCGTTGAAGCCGTAGCGTTAGAGGACGCGGTGTTAGGCCTTGTTCACACCTCCGTGAATCGCACACGTGTCCTGTCCATGGTCTCCACAGACAGCGAGTGTAGTCATTGACTTTACTGGCTGCATTCACAGATCAGTGGTTTACCGTGGACGCATGCTCTATTTTGTCCCTACAGCACGTTATAGTCTATGGGTCCGAGAAAAAAACACGGATACGGCACAGATGTCACCCAGGTTTGATCTGTGGTTTTCACGGACTATTGGTAGGAGATGCTCGTAAAAAAAAAACAAATATGGATGACACAAAGACCAAACACATATCCTTCATGGATGAACCATTGACCATCTTGTCACAGTGAGGGCTCATGCACACGACCGTATGTATTCTGCGGTCCGCAAAAAATACGAATGACATCTGTGTGCATTTGCGGAACGGAACAGCTGGCTCCTAATAGAACAGACAGATAATAGGACATGTTCTATTTTTTTTGCGGAGCGTACATACGGAAACTTTAATTTTTTTGCGTACCTATTGAAGTGAATGTTTCTGCATATGGTCCGCAGAAAAACGTAATGGACACGGAAAGAGGATAGGTTCGTGTGCATGAGGCTAGCCAGACACAGGAGATACCTGTCAACTAAATTCTCATTCTGCAGGCGGCGATTAGTCCCGACATACGCTCAGCCAGGCGCCAGAGAGCTGCTGAGAGGCTCCTGGCGGCTTATGGATCGGACATGTTGAAATCTGACAGCCCCATCCTTATCTCCCCAACTTCTGGCGCTGAACATCTAATGGGGATACTTGTTACCCTGGGTTCAGACCTGAGCGTTCTTGAAAGCAGCGTGTTTTACTGCGTGTATTTCAGCTGCGTTTTTGCAAATAGGAAGCGCGCGTCCATATGCGCGTTCGTGACTCTGGAGACCAATGGAAAAAGGCATATCTACACTTTAATCGGCGTGTTAAGCAGCGCTGCTGTACGCGTTCCCATTGAAGTCTATGTGTGCAAACGCGTTCCCCCCATTCCTCTGATCGTTGATGATCTCCTGTGGGTAGTAGATACCTTGATGTAGCTGGGGGGCCCCTTCAATTCTCCATTCACCTTTAGGGCTCGTGCACACAACTGTTGTTTTGCGGTCTGCAAATTGCGGATCCGCAAAACACAGTTACCGGCAGCGTGCATTCTGTATTTTGCAAAACGGAACAGCTGGTCCCTAATAGAACAGTCCTATCCTTGCCCTTAATGTGGACACAAATAGGACACGAATAGGACTTGCGGACGTACGGATACAGAATGCACACAGAGTCGTTTCCATTTTTTTCGGCCCCGTGGAAGTGAATGGTTTCACATACGGGGCAAAAAAAAAAGGAACGCACACTGTATTGTAGGTCCGTGTCTGTTTTTTTTTTTCCATAGTGCTGCAAAAAAAAAAAACGGAAATGACTCCGCGGGCATTCCATATCTGTATGTCCGCAAGTCAGTTCCGCCAAAAAAAAGAACATGTCTTATTCTTGTCCGTTTTGTGGACAGTTACAGGCATTGTTAAAGACTTACGTCATCCTTTTTTTCCCTTTTTTTGTGGACTGCAAGATACGTACGATCGTGTGCGTGAGCCCTTAGACGGTATACTTGAGTATGGAACAAGATGGGAACCTTACAATATGCATTTACATACTTTTATTGCTAGACAAGCCCATACATCAGACAGGTAGACCTAAATCTCGGGTTGCAGTACCTGCAATGCCCTGTTGGTGGTACTGGTGGTCCCGCTATCCATGCCTGCATACTGCGCTGACGTGTTATCGCAGCCTGCATTACCTCTGATCAGCGCCTTGTTTGGGTCACAGTCTTATTTCCTTTTATCAGACAAGCCCATGTAAATGCTGGGGCACACTTCCTGCAAATCTGGATTTATCACCAGTGCGGGGGCAAATCAAGGTTTGCCTTGGTGGGTAATATGGATTTAAAGGGGTTGTCCTGGGGTAGAAAAACATGGCTGCTGTCTTCCAAAAACAGCGCCACCCCTGTCCATTGGTTGTGTCTGGTATTGCAGCTCTGCTCCCATGGAGTCAATGGGGCTGAGCTGCAACACCGCACACCACCTGTGGACAGGGATGGCGCTGTTTTTCTAATCCTGTACAATCTCTTCGAGCCCTTGGGCTTCACTACTGCCAGACTGTCTCTCTCTGGAGGACCCGGCACTAATCTGTGAAAAGGTTAAAGGGGTTCTCTAAATTGTTTTTTTTTTTTTTTTTTTAATCCATGCTTTCTTCTAACTTGTGCAGCGGAGACGGCATCAGCAGCGCCACAGAGGGGTAAGTACTAACTCAGGCCCCTTTCACACGAGCGTATCAGGATGCGTTCAGTGAAAACTGTGCGATTTCTCAGACAAAGCCATTCAGTTTCGTCTGTGATTGTGTTCAGTAGTTCAGTTTTTTCCGCGCGGGTGCAATTCGCTTTGATGCGTTTTTCACGAGCGTGATAAAAAAAAGCTGAACGTTTAAAAACAACATCTCCTAGCAACCATTAGTGAAAAACGCATCTCACCCGCACTTGCTTCCGGATGCAATGCATTTCCAGGCAGCCCTATTCACTTCTATGGGGCCAAAGCTGCGGGAAAAACGCAGAATCTAGAACATGCTGCATCACTTCTGCGCTGCGTGAAAAACGCGTGAAAAAAAACCGCTTATGTACACAGACCTATTAAAATGAATGGGTCAGGATTCAGTGCGGGTGATATGCGTAAACGCCACGCAGCGCACCCGCGCGGAAAACTCGCTCATGTGAAAGGGGCCTAAGTTGTCTTTGATCCATACGTTTTTTTTAAAAAGCCCAGAGAACCCCTTTAAACTGGGATCACTGTAATGCTTTATTTTACCTGAGGTGGCGCTGCAGGGAAAACTTCATGTGGACTTGACTGGACTACCACCGATCACTGCGGATTTAGCCCTGTGGCTTCGAAGGACCCTTCTCAATAAAAAGTAGTAATATGAAATTGCGACTCTCAGAAAACTCCTGCAATTTAGGTAATTTATTTACACATTTAGATAGAAAAGTCCATCATCCAGTTACAAACATTGTTTGGCCGGACGTTTCGGTCCATATGGACCTTCTTCAGCGCTCTAAAGACCTGTAGCTGGAAGGTGTAGGCGCATGGAGGCTGGATCTAAATAAAAAGTGACTATCTAGTGGACAACCCTTTAACAGTCCTCCATAGACGTCACACAGGAGGAATGTTTGTATCAACCAAGATTTAAAGGGATTGTCCAGGCCACAGATATTGATGACTTTTCGTCAGGGTAGGTGATCAGTATCCGATCGGCCGGGGGTCTGACGGCCCCCACCGCCACAGATAAGCTCTTTCAGAGCTGGAAGAAGACCGCTCTGTACACCATGTAGTGGCCGTCCCAGGGTACTGCATCTAATGACCCATTCAAGTGAATGGGAGCTGAGCTGGAGTATGTCAGCCATGGAAACCTCACAGTGTGCAGAACCTTCTGCTTCCGCTCCGTAGTTTCCTGTGGCGTGGCTATCCGAAACAGCTGATCGGTGAGGGCAGCCTGAAGATAGGTCCTCAATTTCAGACAACCCCTTTAACCTTCACATTTAAGAGGAGCTAGCTGTTTTATCAAATACTTGTGTTCCCGACTAGCCATTCTGAAGCATCTTGTCTTAGAACTCTACCTTATGACATTCCTCTGATATTCCTCCTGGAAATGTACGAATAGACAACTCAGCCTTATCATTCTCCGTGTCAAATGGTTGCGTAGACTGTCATTGATTGGACACTGTTATACCATGTATGGACCCCATTGACGTGGAGACTACTATCATCCATTTTTATTTTTTTTAGAGAATTTCCTGGAGGAATAACAGAGGAACAATGCAATATAGCGTTGTAAGAAAAGGATCTCCAAAGTACATTGGATTACAGGCATTCACTAATAGGTCAGAAGAGGCGAGAGGTTCCCTTTAAAAAGCTTTTTTTCTTGTGGGTTACTGGAACTATTCTCGCGTGTCTTTGTGGTAGCAGTACCTCTTTCGTATATTGCGTTTAATTGATCGGCGCCTTTTCCCATGACCTTAGTTCCTCTTGGGAGGTTGGGGCTTTTGACAGGTGTAAAATGACAAACAACCGCAAATAAAAGCCCAATCCCACAGCTTATGTTTGCAGTCGCCCACTGAACTAATTTCACGCCCCATGGTAGTAACGTATAGTTATCTTCTATCAATGTCGGTATTCCACGTGAAATCGGTGGGTGACTACCATTATTACCGGAGGAGCGCCGAGGTCCAGCGGTATCACTGGCTACCTGCAGCGCCTGTTACTAGGCAACAGATCCAGTTATTTTCACTCCAGTTCCAGCTTTTTACTTGAGTTTCTGTAGTTTTTTTTTTTTATCACTCAAAAAGGTTCTAATTTTAAAGTGTACCACCGTAAAATTTCTACCGGAACATGTCATAATTTTTCTGGATACAGTCCACGCCTCCATAAGTTTGGTGGGACTAATGGGCACTGTAGCCATTGACACACACTGTCCCGTCATTGTTATTCTTTTCCGGCATAGAGTTCCGTCCTCGGGCTCAATACCGGAAAAAATGATCAGTCACATCCCCAATGCATTCTGACTGGAGAGAAATCCGTTCAGGATGCATCAGGATGTCTTCAGTTAAGTCACTGAACAGCGCACTGCATGCTGCGGTATTATCTCCGTCCAAAATTCCGGAAGACATGCCAGAATGCCGAATCCGGCATTAATTTCCATTGAAATGTATTAGTGCCGGATCCGGCATTAAAATTACCGCATTAACGTAACTGGCATTCCAGTCTACACAAATGTGAAAATAAATAAATACGGATCCGTTTTTCCGGTGTCATCCGGAAAAACGGATCCGGTATTGTAATGCATTTTTCTGACTGATCAGGATCCTGTCAGAAAAAAATGACATGCGTTTGCATACAGTTTGCCTGATCAGGCAGGCAGTTCAGGCAACAGAACTGCCTGCCGGAATCAAATAACGCAAGTTTGAAAGTACATTTATCCTAGAGAGCACCGAGCTGAGATCTAAGGGTCCTTTCACACTGGCGTTTTGTTTTCCGGCATAGAGTTCCGTCCTTGGCGCTGTATGCCGGAAAAATCCTGATCAGGATCATCCCAATGTATTCTAAATGGAGAGAAATCCGCTCAGGATGCATCAGGATGTCTTCAGTTCAGGACCGAACGCTTTTTGGACGCAGCAAATACTGCAGCATGCTGCGCTTTTTGTTCCGTCCAAAAATCCGAACACTTGCCGCAGGTCGGATCCGGAATTAATGCCCATTGAAAGGCATTAATCCGATCTGGTCTTAAGCTAAACGTCGTTTCGGCACATCGCCGGATCCGACGCTTAGCTTTTCTCAATGGTTACCATGGCAGCCAGGACGCTAAAGTCCTGGTTGCCATGGTAAAGTGTAGCGGGAGCGGTATACTTACCGTCCGTGCGGCTCCGGGCGCCCAGAGTGACGCCAGGCGCCCTACACGCATGGCTTTACGTGATCCATGCGTTCACGTGATCCATGCGCATGGGACGCTCTGACGTCATTCTGGGGCGCCCGGGAGCCGCACGGACTGTAAGTATACCGCTCCTCGCTACTACTATGGCAACCAGGACTTTAATAGCGTCCTGGCTGCCATAGTAACCTCAAGCATTTCGAAGACTGATCAGGATCCTGATCAGTCTTCTAATGCTAGGCGACTTGCGTTCTGACGGATCCGGCGGGACGGAAGTGCCTGCCGGATCCTCAGAACGCAAGTGTGAAAGAGACCTAAGCGGAGTTTGTTTCGATTCTGACATACACAGCGGAGTCCCATTATTAGGACCAGCCGCTAATATCCAGAGTGACCGCCGTGTGCAGCACGGACAGCAGCTAGACGGGCTGGGAGTGACTCCGTAAGGTCCTGGTTGTCCCAGGTATCTGGAGCCATGCTGACTGCATCCCACAGGAAAAAAAATATTTCTCTTGTCAAAAATGACAGAATCTGCATCAGAGTGAACATAGCTTTAGGCCAGTTTCACTCGCGCGTGTTCAATCTGGGAAACGTTCCTTGTGATCGCAGCATTTCTTGTACCGAACACTGCTCCTCTGAGAGGAGCTCACAGCATCAGAAAGACTTATGATGCTGCCAGTTCCTGCCTGACCACTAGTCTTCTGTACAGTAATCACAGCATTAGGGCTCATGCACACGAGCGTCTGTGCTCCCGCAAATAGCTCTCCGCAATGCAACAGCACCGTCCATGTGCACACCATTTGCGGACCCATTGACTTGAATGGGCACGCAATCCACAAGAGACAGTCCGCAACATGTTCTATTTTTTTTGCAGTGCGGAGGCACGGACCCAAATCCTTCGGCTTCGTAGTGCTTCCGATCCGTGAAGGTGAAGTCCTATCTTCGGTCCTATCTGGCAGTTGTGGACCCATTCAAGTCCCAGAGTGCACACGACCAGTACCCGTATATCGCGGACCGGCCACAATACAGGCACTGAGACTTATGAGCTGTTATGTGGGTGCAGTACAGTAGACATGAGGTGGGGCGCAAACTCACAGAATCAGAGATCATTATGATGCTGTGAGTTCATGTTAGAGGGGCAGTATTTGGTCCGGAAAGTGCGGCCATCACACGGAGTGCGTTTCCCGGATCGAACACAGAAATTCCGCACAGATCTCCGTTCGGATTTCTCTGCATTTCAATTTGCGCGTGTAACTTGCCAATTTGATGCAGTTCTTCCGCAGATCTCATCCTTAGGGCTCATTTACACCAACTTATTTTTTGTCTTTTGCGGCCGGTATGCGAAGCCGTTCACTTCAGTCCGCAAAAAAAAAAACGGAAATTACTTTATGTGCATGCCATGGCCATTTCCATATGTCCGCATTTCCGTTTTTTTTCAAACCCTTTGACGTGAATGGTTCCGTATACGGACCTGTAAAAGAACGGAAACGGAAAACAGATATCCACACAAACAATTGACATGCGGATTTCAAAATCCACAGCAGCGGATCAATTTCCGGACGGAAAGAAAAAGCAAGGGTTTCACGACGAGATTAGTCTAATGGTCATTCACTTTGCTGGTGCGGTATTACGCTGTGGTTTTTCCACATCAGAATCCGCGCGAACTAACAACATATGCGGGTAGCGATACGCTAAGTACACGCATTCCGGATTGGCGATGCAAATTCCACATGTGAGATTTGCAGCAAAGTACAGTACAATGGATGGGTTTGCTGCGTGAAAATCTGCAGTGGCGTATTCTCCGTGACCTAAGGGCACAGCCGCACGCAGCGTGAATGTGGCAGATTTCCCACAGCAACGCAGTGGATGCTACATTCACAAGTCTCATCCACACGCTGCAGACTTTGGGGGTCATTTACTAACCATTTTATGCCAGTTTTTATTGTAAAAATAGTCACAGTGCCCCTTTTGCGACTCTTTGAATGCCCGTGCAGCAATATTTAGTCGCGCGGTCGGTTTTCGACACTTGCGGGGGTTGTGCAGAGACTTCAGCTTTGGCAAATTTACTATCTTTTACGCCTGAAAACGTGTTAAAAAAAAAAAAAAAGGTTGAAAGTACTCCAGTGAGGAGCTGGATTTGTTTTTACTCCCTGCCCACGGACTGCCGGAGGGGCACCTCATTAATGACATGGCGCACGCCTCGTCGTAATTTAGGCGAATGCTCTGGCGGTGCAGAGGCGAAAACAAAAACCGGCCCGTCTTGGTAAACAACCCCCACTGAAATTCCCTCATAATTTGATGCGCGCTGAAGATTTGAAACTCGCAGCCCGTCCAGTTGCGGTCGTAGAGTGCGCTTTTTTTTGGCCTCGTGTCAGTCTGCCGGCAAAACGTGCGCGATTTGGCGAGGATTTCGCGGCAGATTTACGATTCGCCACGTGCGGCCGTTTCCCGAAATGTCATGGTGGGGGCGGCTTCTACCATCGAAGCTCACCTGATCAGTACATCACACGCTTCCAATAGAGGAGGCCAGTGATAACGAAAATTAAATAGTCTTTGACCAGTAACAAAAATTAAAATACGAACATTTGATTTTGCCAACTTTATTCCACCCCTCCCCCTGCAAATTGCACGGAAAAAAAAAAAGTTTTCTTTCAAACTTTGTGTCTGTCTTCTGCTTCCTGGACGAAAAAGAAAAAAAAAAAAAACAACCACCCCCCGCCTTGTGCTGTCACAGCACATAAAAAGTAGAAGAAAATGACAAGAGAGATAATGCAGTGAGCCAATCAGGAGGCAACGTGATCAGCTACTGACAGCAGCCTGCAGAGGGAGTCCCCGCGGGCCAATCCCGGGGCCGGGGACAGTAACCAATGAGGAGCAGGCCCTGCACACACCAATGACCGCCCGCCTTACATACAACTTCAGGAACTGGCTTTGCTTTCGAGATTGCTTGCCAGAAAGGGAGAACGGTGCATGGCCAGGACTGGCAGTCCCCTGCCCTGCAGCTGCACGCTCGCCCTGCGGAGGACCCCGCACATGGACAGTCCTAGTGTCTACCACTCCGCCCCATGCAAATAACTCCTGCTGCAAGCTCACTTTTAAAAGAAGACGAAACAAGGTAGAATCCTGATTATATCTCTACGTTTTCTTTAATTTCGCAGTCCTTTAAATTTGCATTCCGTCCGTCGTCCCCGCCGCCTGTGCTGCCGGTGCTTCGGAGTTAACCCTTTGCAGTGCACCGCCTCGAACGGTGGCATGACAGGTGCCGCAGGTTGCACAGGGCAGTCGGTCTCTGCATTCGGGCGCAGAACAGTCGCAGGGGTCACGTTTCATCTGTGTCAGTGTGTGAAAGGGGAGGGGGGGGGATATTTAAGCTGGCTCTTGTCCAGGGGGCTCGCACTCTATTTGTAATGGGAAGAAGTGGGCAGAGTCCAGAGGCTTCACACGAGGCTATGTTGCTGTCAGAAGTGACATATGGAAATCGGAGGGAGGAGGAGGGGGGGGGGTGTCCCTGCCTCAATCTGTTTGGTTCATAGGGAAGTTATATTTTTTTAGTTTTTTGAATGGGTGGGGGTGGGGAAAACTTTCCTGGGATGTGCTGTAGGGGAATTTCAGGTTCTAGGTAGAGCCGTATAGAGCGCGTCGCGGTTGCAGCTAGATTTCGTATGGATAGATGTTAATATAGATGGGCATCGTTTGTATAGATATATGTATTTTTTATTTTATTTTTTTTATAAAAATTGGACATCCGTTAGATGCACCTTGACCTAAACTGACCTATGGATTTCTAAAGATATCTAAATGGGAATCGTGTTGGGACTTGTTCACGCATTCGGTTTTTTATATCTGACAAAAAAAAAAACGATTAGAAATTGTGCGGATGTTCGCAGCCTGCAGTTACATTTGTCGCCGATGTAAAAAATAAAGGGTATGGGTATTGAAAGGCGTAGTCCGCACGGTTATGCAGGCCAAGAGGACACTCTATGGGGTATTGAAATCTACTATGGTGTAGATGTCGGTGATGTGAAGAGCCCTTGGCCACGCGGAGCAGCCGCCAGGTGGCCACGATGTGGTTGAAATCCGCACCGCCAAGCTGTTTAGTGCTGTTTTTTCAGATTGATGTCGATTCTCAGGTAAGGTTTCTGTAAGGCCCCATGCACACAACGTGATCCGACCTGCAGTTTTTGCAGATTTATTTGTTTCAGTGGGGCCGCAAAAAATACGGATAGCATACCGTTCTGCCGGTCCCGCAGTAAAGATGAAACATGTCCTATCCTGTTCTTTTTGCGGACAAGAATGAGTTTAAAAAAAACGGAGGCACGAGCATGGCCGGGATCGCAAAACACATACAGTCCTGTGTATGAGGCCTAAGGAAGGTTTTTTCACACTGTTTTTTTTTTTTTTTTTTTTTTATTTTAACTAAAACACTGCTGTATTTTTGGGACCAGAAAACCTTTCACAACCCGATGTTACATGTTGGCCAATAGGGAATTATCAAAGGTCCTACAAACACCATGTTTTTTTTTTATTTATTTTTTTTAGTGGTGTTTTTAGGAATGTTTCGTTTTTTTTTTCTGTTTGCCAACCGCGCCAAATAGCTTGACAAACATGGTTTTCACCCGTATTACGTCTGTGTCTCCGACGCCAGAATATGACCCCTTATACACTGCATTAGGGCTCATCCATATTGTGATATACCGCAATATGGGATCTTCTGTATGTCTCTATGCCTCCCATTTCTTGCGGAAACATTATTCTGCCGTGCTGCAGAGATAACGAAGCGTCAGAGCCGCCAAATGGCGGTAACGATCTCTCCCGATGGACCCCATTGATCTGTTGGATTTCCATCAGAAAACACTGTATTTTACCAGACAAAATATTGGTACCGTATTTTTATCGCAATCTGCAACAGAGGCTGATGGCGCCCTCAGCGTACGTGTGGAGGCTGTTACTGCTGATAATTGTGGAAATGATTACAATTATTGATAAGGATATTGATTCTACGATAACAATTTCACATTCGGGATTGCAAAGTAACAAGTCCAGCCAGTGACCTGTTAACAGGATATGGCGGTATTTTTTATTTTTCTGATTTGGTCATGGGCTCACTGTAAAGTTTTGCTGAAGGGTCCCATGCACACAGGTGTATTGCGGCTCCGTAGAAATGCCACGTTGTTCAGATCCCTAATAAAGCACCCATGCGGCCATTTTGTGCCCCTGTAACCCTGTAAAAAGGATGGCTTGTGTAGTTGGATTCTCCCCTGGAAGCGTTGTTTCTAGATCAGGCATCTGAAACTACAACTCCCAGCATGCTCCATTCACCTCATTGGGAGTCAGGCGAACAGCCAAGTATGTTTGCATGCTGGGAGTTGTAGTTTTACAGCAGCCGGAGTGCCGAAGGTGGCTGATCCCTGTTCTGGAGAATAAGGCTACGTTCACACCACGACATTTGTCGCGCGACAAATCGGGAACCACTACACTGCAATATTTGTAGCGCGACATTGATGTCACATTAATGTCGCGCGACAATTTTTATAATGGAAGTCCCAGATGGATTTTTTCCGACTGTCGTGTCGCAGTCGCAGCATGTCGCATGTCGCAATGCGACACCATAGACTCCCATTATAAAAATTGTCGCGCAACAATAGGGCGACTTTTTGTCCTCGTGTGAACCTAGCCTAATTTGTCTGTAATATGGACCCGTCTAGAGGCACTATATGGCGGCACACTCTGTCTACTGCTGCTTCTTTTTAGTCATTGAAATATTTTCTGTTTTTGGAGCATATACGGTATTATATATTATGAAGCAAATTGTAACTTTGGGGTCTATAGAGTGGTTTTAGGCTTTATTACGTAGCGTTAACCCCTTCCCACACAGTGCCGAAATAGCATTTTATGTGGAGCGGATAGTTCCCGCACTGGGCCATACCATTGCAGCCCAGGCTTAGGAGCTGTGACCTCGTTATGTGCAGTGTCTGCCTTAACGTATAGCTGACAATCCTGTTCAGCAGCTGGGAACGGAATTAACCCCTCAGACACTGCAGTCCATTTTGAGCACAGCATCTAAATGGTTTTACATGAGGAGCGACCTCTCTCTGTAAACCAATAGCCCCCCCACAACAATGGTGACCAGGTCTGCCATGTACAGTTACAGTAGCCCTGGCGGGACCTAATAGGGTGCCTGTCGGTGTAACACTGCCATTGATAAAGCACTGCAATACAGAAGTATTGCAGTGTTTTATCTAAGCATGATGCATGGTCAAGTGCCCTAATGGAAATATAAGGGGTTAGGCCAAATCTTCAAGTTATCCCCGATGCATAGGATGGACTCCAACTGTTGTGAAACTACAATTCCCAGCATGCTCCATTCATTTCTATGGGAGTTCTTAAAAGAACAGAA
>JAKVIS010004536.1:0-13787 GCA_033119425.1 Bufotes viridis
AGTCCAGGAACGGGCTAGAGGGCTGCAAAGGCAAAAATGTGAGTAAATCCCTGCAAACAAATGTGGATAGGAAATGAATTAAAATAAAATAAAATAAATAAAATTTAACCAATATCAATTGGAGAGAGGTCCACTGCAAGGGAATCATCGTCATATCACCCAACACTGAGAAGACCACTTTCAGTTATTTCGCCCTGTACCCAGACAGAGGACAAGGTCCCACAGCAAGGAATCATGCGTCCTATCACCCACCACTGGAGAAGGCCACTCTCTCAGTTTATTTCGCCCAGCACCCAGACCTCGAGGGATACAGGTCCCACAGCAAGAGAATAAGGCGCCATATCACCCACCACTGAGAAGGCCACTTTCAGTTATTTTTGGCCAGCACTCAGACCGAGGAGAGAGGTCCCACAGCAAGGAATCATGCGCCATATCACCCACCACTGGAGAAGGCCACTTTCAGTTATTTCGGCCCAGCACCCAGACCGAGATACAGGTTCCACAGCAAGGAATCATCGTCATATCACCCACCACTGGAGAAGGCTACTTTCAGTTATTTCGGCCCCAGCACCCAGATAGAGGAGAGAGGTCCACAGCAAGGAATCATGCGTCATATCACCCCACCACTGGAGAAGGCCGATTTCGTTATTTAGGCCCAGCACCCAGTCAGAGGAGAGAGGTCCCACAGCAAGGAATCATGCGTCATATCAACCACCACCGGAGAAGGCCACTCTCAGTTATTTCAGCCCAGCACCCAGACAGAGGAGGAGAGGTCCCACAGCAAGGAATCATGCGTCATCATCAACCCACCACCGGAGAAGGCCACTTTCAGTTATTTCAGGCCCACGCACCCAGACAGAGGAGAGAGTCCCACAGCAGGAATCATGCGTCATATCAACCCACCACTGAGAAGGCCACTTTCAGTTATTTAGGCCAGCACCAGACAGAGGAGAGGTCCCACAGCAAGGAATCATGGCGTCATATCAACCCACCACCGGAGAAGGCCACTTTCAGTTATTTCAGGCCCCACCACCCAGACAGAGGAGAGGTTCATTCAACTTTGGGTTGCACCGCAAGATCATGAGTAAAGTTAAAAAATGAGGATTCAATAAAGAAGTGCCCCGGAGTACAAGAATACATGGTTGAGGGGAGGCAGTTATAAATGTCTATTCTGCACAAAGGAGGCACAGGTCCTGTGGGATCCATGCCTGGTTCATTTTTATGAGCGTCAGCTATCCAGGCCGGGCATGTGGCCCACAGGCGGAAACCATGTCGTCTGTCAGTTTAATGACCCGCCACAACTCCTGCGCGGTGCTGGGGCCTGTCCCCCAGACATATGAGTTTCAGACTGGCCTGCTGGCGCTAGCACCGGGCATGTGCTGAAGATGCTAAGGTGCTGGCTGACTGGATGAGCTGCTGGAACAAAGGAGGAGGAAGCTGGAGGTAGGAGGAGGCCAGGAGGCAAGAATGATGTCCTGTGATCCTTGAGGCGGCTGACATGCATCTAGTGAACTGCTCGCCTGCGCCCGCTAACACGTTCCGTATCAGGTGGTGGTGCAGTTAGCGAGATATGGCGTGGGGACCACAAGCTCGTCCGCATTTCTGGCCACGCTAACCCTGCCCTCAGAGGAGCTGGCCGTGACACAGCTGCGTTGGCGACCTCTTGCTCCTCCTCTGCCTTCGCCTTGGGCTTCCACCTGTTCCCCTGTGACATTTGGGAATGCTCTCAGGAGCGTCTACCAGCGTGCGCTGTACTCGCGCATCTTCCTATCACGCTCCAGTGCAGGAAGTAAGGTGGGCACATTGTCTTTGTACTGGGGATCCAGCAGGGTGGCAACCCAGTAGTCCGCACACGTTAAAAATGTGGGCAACTCTGCTGTCGTTGCGCAGGCACTGCAGCATGTAGTCGCTCATGTGTGCCAGGCTCCCCAGAGGTAGGACAAGCTGTCCTCTGTGGGAGGCGTATCGTCATCGTCCTCCGTATCCCCCAGCCACGCACCAGTGATGGGCCTGAGCTGTGTCGGGTGCCACCCTGCTGTGAACCTGCTTCATCCTCATCCTCCTCCACCTCCTCTCCTCCAGTAGTGGGCCCTGGCTGGCCACATTTGTACCTGGCCTCTGCTGTTGCAAAAACCTCCCTCTGAGCCACTTCTAACAGACTGGCCTGAAAGTTCTAAAAATGACCCTCATCCTCCTCCTCCTCCTGGGCCACCTCCTCTTCCATCATCGCCTAAGCGTTTTCTCAAGGAGACATAGAAGTGGTATTGTAACGCTGATAACGGTGTCATCGCCACTGGCCATGTTGGTGGAGTACTCGAAACAGTGCAACAGGGCACACAGGTCTCGCATGGAGGCCCAATCATTGGTGGTGAAGTGGTGCTGTTCCGCAGTGCGACTGACGCGTGCGTGCTGCAGCTGAAACTCCACTATGGCCTGCTGCTGCTCGCACAGTCTCTCCAGCATGTGCAAGGTGGAGTTCCACCTGGTGGGCACGCTCGCATATGAGGCGGTGAGCGGGAAGGCCGAGTTACGCTGTAGCGCAGACAGGCGAGCAGCGGCAGGATGTGAACGCCGGAGGCGCACAGCCAGCCCGCACTTCATGCAGCAGCTCTGACATGTCGGGGTAGTTGTGAATGAACTTCTGCACCACCAAATTCAGCACATGCGCCAGGCAAGGGATGTGCGCCAAACCGGCTAGTCCCAGAGCTGCGACGAGATTTCGCCCATTATCGCACACCACCAGGCCGGGCTTGAGGCCCACCGGCAGAAACCACTCGTCGGTCTGTTGTTCAATACCCCGCCACAACTCCTGCGCGGTGTGGGACCTGTCCCCCAAACATATGAGTTTCAGAATGGCCTGCTGACGTTTACCCCGGGCTGTGCTGAAGTTGGTGGTGAAGGTGTGTGGCTGACTGGATGAGCTGGTGGAAGCAGAGGAGGAGGAAGCCGAGTAGGAGGAGGAGGCTACAGGAGGCAAAGAATGATGCCCTGCGATCCTTGGCGGCGGAAGGACGTATGCCAAGGAACTCTCCGCCTGGGGCCCAGCCGCCACTACATTTACCCAGTGTGCAGTTAGGGAGATATAGCGTCCCTGGCCGTGCTTACTGGTCCACGTATCTGTGGTTAGATGGAACTTGCCACAGATGGCGTTGCGCAGTGCACACTTGATTTTATCGGATACTTGGTTGTGCAGGGAAGGCACGGCTGTCTTGGAGAAGTAGTGGCGGCTGGGAACAACATACTGTGGGACAGCCATCGCCATCAGCTGTTTGAAGCTGTCCGTGTCCACCAGCCTGAATGACAGCATTTCAAAGGCCAGTAGTTTAGAAATGCTGGCATTCAGGCCCAGGGCTCGAGGGTGGCTAGGTGGGAATTTACGCTTTCTCTCAAGGTTTGTGAGATGGAGAGCTGAACGCTGCCGTGTGACATGGTGGAGATGCTTGGTGACGCAGGTGGTGGTGTCGGTGGCACCTCCTCTGTTTGGTGGGCGGCAGGTGCCAACATTCCTCCCGAGGCGGAGGAAGAGGCCGAGGCAGCAGCAGAAGAGGGAGCAGGGGAGCCAGAGTGAGTTCCTTGCTTTTAAGGTGTTTACTCCACTGCAGTTCATGCTTTGCATGTAGATGCCTGGTCATGCAGGTTGTGCTAAGGTTCAGAACGTTAATGCCTCGCTTCAGGATCTGATGGCACAGCGTGCAAACCACTCGAGTCTTGTCGTCAGCACATTGTTTAAAGAAGTGCCATGCCAGGGAACCCCTTGAAGCTGCCTTTGGGGTGCTCGGTCCCTGGTGGCGGTGGCCAGTAGCAGGCGAACTCTCTTGGCGGCAGCTGGTCTGCTTTTGCCCCCTGCTCCCTCTTTTGCTACGCTGTTGGCTCGGTCTCACCACTGCCTCTTCCTCTGAACTATGAAAGTTAGTGGCACGACCTTCATTCCATGTGGGGTCTAGGACCTCATCGTCCCCTGCATCGCCTTCCACACAGTCTTCCTCCCTGACCTCCTGTTCGGTCTGCACACTGCAGAAAGACGCAGCAGTTGGCACCTGTGTTTCGTCATCATCAGAGACGTGCGGACTCCGATGAGGTGGTATTCCCATGTCCTCATCATCAGGAAACATCAGTGGTTGTGCATCAGTGCATTCTATGTCTTCCACCACTGGGGAAGGGCTAGGTGGATTCCCTTGGGAAACCCTGCCAGCAGAGTCTTCAAACAGCATAAGAGACTGCTGCATACCTTGAGGCTCAGCCAGTTTCCCTGATATGCATGGGGGTGATGTGACAGACTGATGGGCTTGGTTTTCAGGTGCCACCTATGCGCTTTCTGTAGAAGACTGGGTGGGAGATAATGTTGTGAACATGCTGGATCCACTGTCGGCCACCCAATTGACTAGCGCCTGTACCTGCTCAGGCCTTACCATCCTTAGAACGGCATTGGGCCCCACCAAATATCGCTGTAAATTCTGGCGGGTACTGGAACCTGAGGTAGTTGGTTCACTAGGACGTGTGGCTGTGGCAGAATGGCCACGTCCTCTCCCAGCACCAGAGGGTCCACTAACACCACCACGACCGCGTCCGCGTCCCTTACTAGATGTTTTCCTCATTGTTACCGTTCACCAAGCACCACAATAAGGAAAAAAATATTTGGCCCAATGTATTGATTTCAAATTCAGGCCTTTTTTTACAGGCACCTAACACTATCTGCCTATTTATTTATGTAGCGTATTACACTAATCCAGACACAGCAGGAACCACTGATTTAGGGGAATATCTCTTTTAGGGCTAGTATTTAGGCCCTGGATGAAAGGTATCGTTTTATGGACAGATTTACACTTGGCCTGCAACAGCTGGGACACCAGATTCAGGGTATTGCTATTTTGGCAATTGAATTTCACCACAGAAAATAATCTATCCTTTGCCAGACAGCAGACAGTATTACACTTGGCTAGCCACAGCTGGAACACCAGATTTAGGGCATTGGTATTTGGGCAATTGTATTTAACCCCTTAATAAAATATAGAAATTGCTATCCTGAGTTTCTAGGGGTGACAATTAGCACAGCCAAGCCCCTGATGTAGGATATAGCAAAAAAAAGAAACTAGTATTGATGGATTGATGGACTTGGTGGCAGCTTCTTCTGGCGCACCACAAGTCACAAAATGGCCGCCGATCAACCCAGAAAATAAGTGACAGAAAAACGCTCTGTGCAGCCTAAAAACCAGCGAGCAAGTAACTAGCAGAAGTTCAATGATTCTCAGCTGTAGATCGATCCGTTCATTAGGTGCTGTTGCTGACTTTTCCCTGCCTAATCTCGCCCTGACAGAAGCTGCGTCCTCTCCCTACACTAATCAGAGCAGTGTGACGTGCGGCGCTACGTGACTCCAGCTTAAATAGAGGCTGGGTCACATGCTGCACTTGGCCAATCACAGCCATGCCATTAGTAGGCATGGCTGTGATGAGCTCTTAGGGCAAGAAGTAAAACGCTAGCTGATTGGCTACTGTGCAGCCCTTCAGAAAGCGGGAAGTAATCGCCGAACAACGAACCTGAACTTTTTTGAAAATGTCCGGGTTCAGGTCCGTGTCCCGGACACCCCAAAATTCGGTATGAACCCGAACGATGCTCGAACTGTTCGCTCAACACTAACCGCAGCCTGTACATACAGATATATGAGGTACTGCAGCCTGTATATACAGATATATGAGGTACTGCAGCCTGTACATACAGATATATGAGGTACTGCAGCCTGTACATACAGATATATGAGGTACTGCAGCCTGTACATACAGATATATGAGGTACTGCAGCCTGTACATACAGATATATGAGGTACTGCAGCCTGTATATACAGATATATGAGGTACTGCAGCCTGTATATACAGATATATGAGGTACTGCAGTCTGTATATACAGATATATGAGGTACCGCAGCCTGTACATACAGATATATGACGTACCGCAGCCTGTACATACAGATATATGACGTACTGCAGCCAGTATATACAGATATGAGGTACGGCAGCCTGTATATACAGATATATGAGGTACAGCAGCCTGTATATACAGATATATGAAGTACAGCAGCCTGTATATACAGATATATGAGGTACAGCAGCCTGTATATACAGATATATGAGGTACAGCAGCCTGTATATACAGATATATGAGGTACAGCAGCCTGTATATACAGATATATGAGGTACCGCAGCCTGTATATACAGATATATGAGGTACAGCAGCCCGTATATACAGATATATGAGGTACCGCAGCCTGTATATACAGATATATGAGGTACAGCAGCCTGTATATACAGATATAGAGGTACAGCAGCCTGTATATACAGATATATGAGGTACAGCAGCCTGTATATACAGATATATGAGTACCGCAGCCTGTATATACAGATATATGAAGTACAGCAGCCTGTATATACAGATATATGAGGTACCGCAGCCTGTATATACAGATATATGAGGTACAGCAGCCTGTATATACAGATATATGAGGTACAGCAGCCTGTATATACAGATATATGAGGTACAGCAGCCTGTATATACAGATATATGAGGTACCGCAGCCTGTATATACAGATATATGAAGTACAGCAGCCTGTATATACAGATATATGAGGTACAGCAGCCTGTATATACAGATATATGCTCTACCTGAGGCCTGCATTACTAAGTGGCTGCTTTCATAAGTGGAGTTGAAGAAACCGGAGTTCTGCTGAGTGTCTTTTTGTTGGGACTGCAAGTGTCTGAGTGTGGTGTGAAGCTGCTTACCTAGAAAGTTAAGTGCTTGCAGTTTAGTTCTGCCATTTAAAACCGTTTTTTTCTCTCTGCTGTGTAGTGTCATTTAAAGCAGTTTTTTTGTCTCTGCTTGGTGAGGGGGAGTGGCTTGGCCTAACAGGTGCTATAAATTAGACCACTCAACTCTTCCAGAGCCTGCTCTACCTGAGGCCTGCATTACTAAGTGGCTGCTTTCATAAGTGGAGTTGAAGAAACCGGAGTTCTGCTGAGTGTCTTTTTGTTGGGACTGCAAGTGTCTGAGTGTGGTGTGAAGCTGCTTACCTAGAAAGTTAAGTGCTTGCAGTTTAGTTCTGCCATTTAAAACCGTTTTTTTCTCTCTGCTGTGTAGTGTCATTTAAAGCAGTTTTTTTGTCTCTGCTTGGTGAGGGGAGTGGCTTGGCCTAACAGGTGCTATAAATTAGACCACTCAACTCTTCCAGAGCCTGCTCTACCTGAGGCCTGCATTACTAAGTGGCTGCTTTCATAAGTGGAGTTGAAGAAACCGGAGTTCTGCTGAGTGTCTTTTTGTTGGGACTGCAAGTGTCTGAGTGTGGTGTGAAGCTGCTTACCTAGAAAGTTAAGTGCTTGCAGTTTAGTTCTGCCATTTAAAACCGCTTTTTCTCTCTGCTGTGTAGTGTCATTTAAAGCAGTTTTTTTTCTCTGCTTGGTGAGGGGAGTGGCTTGGCCTAACAGGTGCTATAAATTAGACCACTCAACTCTTCCAGAGCCTGCTCTACCTGAGGCCTGCATTACTAAGTGGCTGCTTTCATAAGTGGAGTTGAAGAAACCGGAGTTCTGCTGAGTGTCTTTTTGTTGGGACTGCAAGTGTCTGAGTGTGGTGTGAAGCTGCTTACCTAGAAAGTTAAGTGCTTGCAGTTTAGTTCTGCCATTTAAAACCGCTTTTTCTCTCTGCTGTGTAGTGTCATTTAAAGCAGTTTTTTTTTCTCTGCTTGGTGAGGGGAGTGGCTTGGCCTAACAGGTGCTATAAATTAGACCACTCAACTCTTCCAGAGCCTGCTCTACCTGAGGCCTGCATTACTAAGTGGCTGCTTTCATAAGTGGAGTTGAAGAAACCGGAGTTTAGGAAAAGGAGCAAGAAACAGAGATTCATTAGATCATCCTTGTATACAGTTGGTTTGATTCTAGCTAGTCTTCCTACTGCTGTAAGGGACCACAGTAAGTAAGAATCTTGATATCACTGCTCTATATTGTATTTATTTATTTTTTCCCTCTCTTTTCCTGTGTAATCCCCATTTAGTATGACTTCCATTATTGACAGCGCCGTCCAGTGCACATCTTGTATGATGTATGCAGTCCTGGAACAGCCGTTCGAGGGTGTATATGTTTGTTCAAAATGTGAGCAAATTACCCGTTTGGAATCGCACATCGAGTCTCTAAACAGGCGAGTTGCAACACTGAAAGCCACTGACAATTTGGAAAAGAGTTTGCTGCTCACTGAGCAAGCACTCTATGGGGTAGATGTGGGGAGGGTGGTAGCGAGGAGGCTGAGGAGAGTGAGGTAGTTAGCTGGGTAACAGTAAGAAAGCGGGGTAGAGGGAAGAGTGCCAGGGAGGCTAGCCCTGATCTGACACACCCCAACAAGTTTGCACGGTTGGCAGATGAGGGGATGACAGTTCAGGGACGGCACCGCTGCAGCCAGACACTTCCTCTGCCAGTCAGGGGAATGTCAGCTCCAGTAAGCAGGGGACCAGGAGAGCAGGGCAGGCCAGACAGGTGCTGGTAGTGGGAGACTCAATTATTAGGGGTACAGATAGGGCAATCTGTCACAAAGATCGTGATCGCCGAACAGTGTGCTGTCTTCCTGGCGCTAGAGTTCGACACATCGCGGATCGGGTTGACAGATTACTGGGAGGGGCTGGAGAAGATCCAGCGGTCATGGTCCATATCGGAACCAATGACAAAGTTAGAGGAAGGTGGAGAGTCCTTAAAAATGATTTCAGGGATTTAGGTCAAAAGCTTAGGGCAAGGACCTCAAAAGTAGTATTTTCTGAAATACTGCCTGTACCACGAGCCACACAAGAAAGGCAGCGGGAGATTAGGGAGGTTAACAAGTGGCTCAAGAACTGGTGTAGGAAGGAGGGGTTCGGGTTCATGGAGAACTGGGCCGACTTCTCTGTTGGCTACAGGCTCTACCAGTAGGGACGGGCTGCACCTCAATGGGGAAGGGGCAGCTGTGTTGGGGAGAAAGATGGCTAGAAGGTTGGAGGAGTGTTTAAACTAGGGACTGGGGGAGGGTAATTACGTTATAGGAGGGGAAGATAGTGCAGATAGAGACCAGGGGCGAGGTAGTGTGTCTGGGGGAGGAATGGAAGGGGGACTAGAACAGCTCAGAATGAAAGATGTAGGGTAAAAATACACATAAACCTGTCAAATGTATGTATACTAATGCCAGAAGCCTGACTAACAAGACTGGTGAACTGGAATTAGTGATGTGTGAGGAGGACTATGACATAGTGGGAATAACTGAGACATGGCTGGATGATAGCTATGACTGGGCAGTTAATATAAAAGGTTACAATCTGTTTAGAAAGGATCGTCAAAACCGGAGAGGTGGAGGGGTCTGCCTCTACGTGAAGTCGTGTCTAAATCCCGTAATTCGAGAATACATCTCTGAGGGACATGAACATGTGGAGTCACTGTGGGTAGAAATACATGGAGCAAAAACAATAATAAAATACTAATAGGAGTGTATTATAAACCACCTAATATACCAGAGTCCACAGAAAATCTATTACTAAACGAGATAGACGAGGCGGCAAATCATAATGAAGTCGTTATCATGGGGGACTTCAACTACCCAGATATAGACTGGGAAACTGAAAGCTGTACATCCCATAAAGGAAACAGGTTCTTGGCAATAGCCAAAGACAATTTCCTTTCCCAACTGGTTCAGGACCCCACTAGAGGGACGGCCATACTGGACTTAGTATTAACCAATAGACCTGATAGAACAACAGATGTGCAGGTTGGGGGACACCTGGGAAATAGTGACCATAAAGTTATAACCTTCCAATTATCCTTCAAACGAGAGTTTCTAAAGGGAGGAACAAAAATACCAAACTTCAAAAAAGCAAAATTTAGCCAACTAAGCGAGGCCATAGGCCTAACTAACTGGGACAAAGTCCTCAAAAATAAAAATACAACCATAAAATGGGAGATTTTTAAAAGCATTGTAACATCTAATTGTGAGAGGTACATACCTTATAGGAATAAAAGGCTAAGGAACAATAAGAGACCAATGTGGATAAATGGAACCGTAAAGAAGGCAATAAATGACAAAAAGAAAGCATATAAATCGCTAAAACAGGAGGGGAGTCAGGAAGCACTGATAAACTATAAGGAAAAAAATAGAATATGTAAAAACTAATAAAATTTGCCAAACTAGAGACCGAGAGATTAATTGCCAAAGAGAGTAAAACTAACCCTAAAATGTTCTTCAATTATATAAATAGTAAAAATATAAATCTGAAGGAGTCGGCCCTCTACATAGCAATGAGGGGGTGTTGCAGAGAGCGACGAGGATAAAGCAAAACTATTAAATATTTTTTTCTCCACTATATTCACTGAGGAAAATAAACTGTCAGATGAAATGCAGAATGTAAAAGTAAATCCCCATTAAAAGTGCCCTGTCTGACCCAGGAAGAAGTACAACAGCGACTTAAAAAGATTAAAATAGACAAATCGCCAGGACCAGATGGCATACACCCCCGTATCCTAAGGGAATTAAGTGATGTCATAGCCAGACCATTATTTCTGATATTTACGGACTCTATAATAACAGGGAATGTTCCACAGGATTGGCGCATAGCAAATGTGGTGCCAATATTCAAAAAGGGTCCAAAAACAGAGCCTGGAAATTATAGGCCGGTAAGTTTAACATCTATTGTTGGTAAACTGTTTGAAGGGTTTCTAAGAGATGCTATTTTGGAGTATCTCAATGAAAATAAGCAAATAACGCCATATCAGCATGGCTTCATGAGGGATCGGTCATGCCAAACAAATTTAATCAGCTTCTATGAGGAGGTAAGTTCTAGACTTGACAGCGGCGAATCAATGGATGTCGTATATCTGGACTTCTCCAAAGCATTTGACACCGTACCTCATAAAAGGTTAGTAGATAAAATGAGGATGCTCGGACTGGGAGAAAATGTCTGTATGTGGGTAAGTAACTGGCTGAGTGACAGAAAACAGAGGGTGGTTATTAACGGTACACACTCAGATTGGGTCACTGTCACTAGTGGGGTACCTCAGGGTTCAGTATTGGGCCCTATTCTCTTCAATATATTTATTAATGATCTTGTAGAAGGCCTGCACAGTAAAATATCTATTTTTGCAGATGACACTAAACTGTGTAAAGTAATTAACACTGAAGAGGACAGTTTTCTGCTACAGAGGGATCTGGATAGATTGGAGGCTTGGGCAGAAAAATGGCAGATGAGGTTTAACACTGACAAATGTAAAGTTATGCACATGGGAAGGAATAATGCAAGTCACCCGTACATATTAAATGGTAAAACACTGGGTAACACTGACATGGAAAAGGATCTAGGAATTTTAATAAACAGCAAATTAAGCTGCAAAAACCAGTGTCAGGCAGCTACTGCCAAGGCCAATAAGATAATGGGTTGCATCAAAGGGGCATAGACGCCCGTGATGAGAACATAGTCCTACCACTGTACACATCACTGGTCAGACCACACATGGAGTACTGTGTACAGTTCTGGGCTCCTGTGAACAAGGCAGACATAGCAGAGCTGGAGAGGGTTCAGAGGAGGGCAACTAAAGTAATAACTGGAATGGGGCAACTACAGGACCCTGAAAGGTTATCAAAATGAGGGTTATTCACTTTAGAAAAAAGACGACTGAGGGGAGATCTAATAACTATGTATAAATATATCAGGGGTCAGTACAGAGATCACTCCCATCATCTATTTATCCCCAGGACTGTGACTGTGAGGAGGGGACATCCTCTGCGTCTGGAGGAAAGAAGGTTTGTACACAAACATAGAAAAGGATTCTTCACTGTAAGAGCAGTGAGACTATGGAACTCTCTGCCTGAGGAGGTGGTGATGGTGAGTACAATAAAGGAATTCAAGAGGGGACTGGATTTATTTCTGGAGTGTAATAATATTACAGGCTATAGGTACTAGAGAGGGGTCGTTGATCCAGGGCGTTATTCTGATTGGAGTCGGGAAGGAATTTTTTTTCCCCTTAAGTGAGGAAAATTGGCTTCTGCCTCACAGGGGTTTTTTGCCTTCCTCTGGATCAACTTGTAGGAAACAGGCCGAACTGGATGGACAAATGTCTTTTTTCGGTCTTATATACTATGTTACTATGTTACAGCAGCCTGTATATACAGATATATGAAGTACAGCAGCCTGTATATACAGATATATGAGGTACAGCAGCTTGTACATACAGATATATGAGGTACCGCAGCCTGTATATACAGATATATGAGGTACAGCAGCCTGTATATACAGATATATGAGGTACTACAGCCTGTACATACAGATATATGAGGTACAGCAGCCAGTATATACAGATATATGAGGTACTGCAGCCTGTACATACAGATATATGAGGTACAGCAGCCTGTACATACAGCTTTATGAGGTACAGCAGCCTGTATATACAGATATATGAGGTACTGCAGCCTGTATATACAGATATATGAGGTACTGCAGCCTGTATATACAGATATGTAAGGTACAGCAGCCTGTACATACAGATATATGAGGTACCGCAGCCTGTACATACAGATATATGACGTACCGCAGCCTGTACATACAGATATATGACGTACTGCAGCCTGTATATACAGATATGAGGTACGGCAGCCTGTATATACAGATATATGAGGTACAGCAGCCTGTATATACAGATATATGAAGTACAGCAGCCTGTATATACAGATATATGAGGTACAGCAGCCTGTATATACAGATATGAGGTACAGCAGCCTGTATATACAGATATATGAAGTACAGCAGCCTGTATATACAGATATATGAGGTACAGCAGCTTGTACATACAGATATATGAGGTACCGCAGCCTGTATATACAGATATATGAGGTACAGCAGCCTGTATATACAGATATATGAGGTACTACAGCCTGTACATACAGATATATGAGGTACAGCAGCCAGTATATACAGATATATGAGGTACAGCAGCCTGTACATACAGCTTTATGAGGTACAGCAGCCTGTATATACAGATATATGAGGTACTGCAGCCTGTATATACAGATATATGAGGTACCGCAGCCTGTATATACAGATATGTAAGGTACAGCAGCCTGTATATACAGATATATGAGGTACCGCAGCCTGTACATACAGATATATGAGGTACAGCAGCCCGTATATACAGATATATGAGGTACAGCACCCTGTACATACAGATATATGAGGTACAGCAGCCTGTACATACAGCTTTATGAGGTACAGCAGCCTGTATATACAGATATATGAGGTACTGCAGCCTGTACATACAGCTTTATGAGGTACAGCAGCCTGTATATACAGATATATGAGGTACAGCAGCCTGTACATACAGCTTTATGAGGTACAGCAGCCTGTATATACAGATATATGAGGTACTGCAGCCTGTACATACAGATATATGAGGTACAGCAGCCTGTACATACAGATATATGAGGTACTGCAGCCTGTACATACAGATATATGAGGTACCGCAGCCTGTATATACAGATATATGAGGTACAGCAGCCTGTACATACAGATATATGAGGTACTGCAGCCTGTACATACAGATATATGAGGTACCGCAGCCTGTATATACAGATATATGAGGTACCGCAGCCTGTACATACAGCTTTATGAGGTACAGCAGCCTGTATATACAGATATATGAGGTACAGCAGCCTGTACATACAGATATATGAGGTACCGCAGCCTGTATATACAGATATATGAGGTACAGCAGCCTGTATATACAGATATATGAGGTACTGCAGCCT